>BLSH010328942.1:838950-849375 GCA_018402905.1 Glandirana rugosa
AACATTTGTTAACCCCTTCACTGCCCCCTGCAGGTTAACCCCTTCACTGCCAATGACATTTATACAGTAATCAGTGGACATTTAAATTTCTGATCGCTGTATAAATGTCATTGGTCCCAAAAATGTGTCAAAAACGTCCGACATGTCCGCCCCGATATCGCAGTCCCGATAAAAATCGCAGATCGCCGCCATTACTAGTAAAAAAAAATAAATAAATAAAAACGCCATAAATCAATGTCCATAGTTTGTAGGCGCTATAACTTTTGCGCAACCCAATCAATAAACGCCGATTGCGATTTTTTTTACCAAAAATATGTAGAAGAATATAAATCGGTCAAAACTGATGAATAAATTTGTTTTTTTATTTTTGGATATTTATTTATTATAGCAAAAAGTAAAAAATGTTTTTTTTTCAAAATTGTCGCTCTTTTTTTGTTTATAGCGGCGATCAGAAATGACGCAGAGGGGATCAAATACCACCAAAAGAAAGCTCTGTGTGGGAAAAAAAGGACGCAAATTTTGTTTGGGTACAACGCCACACGACCGCGCAATTGTCATTCAAAGAGCGACAGCGCTGAAAACTGAAAATTGGTTCGGGCAGGAGGGGGGTTTAAGTGCCCAGTAAGGAAGTGGTTAAAGGATGGAGACCCCTCCAAGGGGATGGTGGTTGCCTTATTCACATGAGCCACGGCAGGGTCCACTACCGGGGAAGCCCATCTCTTAGTAAAGCTTTCCTCAAAGGGGTAGCGAACAGCAAAGTTTTTAGGCAAAACCAAGGAACTTGGTGGCTTCCGCCATTCCTTGAACACTACCTGTTCAAACACCTGATTATAAGGGTAAGCCCTAGCGGACCTATGGGGTCTAAGCGGTCCACAAACATATGCGGACTCATGCGACTCCCGTTTGGTCCAGTCACATAGAGTCGCGAATATCAGTGATCAGTGCTTCCACTATCGCTTTATCCCGCGAACTAGGCCTCCTGATCCTCTTCGCCCTCTGAGGGCGGCTCACCCTCTGAAAGATCCACAGGTGTGACCACTGAGGCACTTTCTAGATCTGAATCCTCCCCTGAGGAAAGAGGAGGGGGTGGGCGCTTCTGGGGGCCCCTCGGAACGGGCACTCCTGCGTAGGGAAAGAACTCCCCAAACGCCGCCCTCAGCTGTTCCAAGGACACTAATGATCCTGGGGTGGACTGTAGATCTGCAGGTATACCTGTCATAGAATTGCCGGCCTCTGACATCTCAACCCGGCACCCCCGCTGTGTAACCACCATCCCCAACCCCACAAATCAGCCAGGGAGACCCGGGCGGATTACACCCACCGCTACCGGCACCCAGGAAGCGCCAGCTATACTTGCTGTTTGGTGCCTCAGCACTCCAGCCGAAGAGCAATGCCCACAAACTGCTGCACGCCAGGAGCTTGTTACTGTGTGTCAGCCATGCTGTAAGCAAAAACCAGAAGCCCACACCCGTTTTTAAGGACTTCCTGCACAAGGACTGCAGTTCTCCCAATCGACCACTGGAGGCCGCCAGAGAGCAGGCTGGAAACCACATGGTTCTCAAACAATGGACGCTGCCATTACACACATGCGGTCGGCCACGAACGAGCAGTGCTCCAAAATCCAATGGCGACGACCCACTCAACACATTGCTCCGGACGGTCGGTGCAGATTCGAACGGTTAGTGCAAAGGTGCCTGTGGGGGATTGAGGGGGGGAGGGGGAGTGGGGGGAAGGCCAACAGACCTCCACCGGCTGACCACCACAGAGCTGCCCAGGTGCCCACTCTCCATGCCTCTAGGGCGGAAGAGGGGTTCACTCACCAATCCGACGGGCGCAGCGGGTAGTCACCCGGAGCAGACCTACCTCCCCGCAAGAAGGCATGCTGCTGGCCAGGCCACTGGACAGGTGAACCAGTCACTGGGCTCTAGTGGGTTTTAGCCACTGGCCGCCCGCACGGAACGGGCGCTATGCGGTGGGCCCCCCTGAGGGGGTTCGCATAGTGTTGGCCGGACTGGGGAAAGATTAGGATTCGAGATATCCTCTATACCACCAGCCAGCTTCTTGATAGCAATCTTCCTTAGATGAATCTTCAGGAGACCGCTGCTCCCATAGGGACCAGGTCTACTCCTTACACTAGGCAAATAAAAACTGATGTGCTGTACAGAGCAGTGGGATTATATGCTAAGGTGAGGACGGCCCCCTGGGAGGGGCCAACCTACACTTTTGTTTGTTTTGCCTAGGCTACTCCTAGTAGGATGAGCATAACCCCATGTGTCATAATAATGCTGCGTCTGTCAGTGAACGGAAGAGAAACAGGGTTTCCATCCGTCTGTATTTAGTGGATTGGAAGTCAGCGGACATGTCACCACTGACATCCGTCGCTCCATCGACAATGGAGCGTCCGTTCAGGTCCGCCTGAAAAACTGACAGGGGGACCCAAACCATCCGCTGGGGTGAAACACTTAGGGTTCATGCACACAGGACTTTAAAAAACGTCCAAAAATCAGTAGCTTATCAGGGATTTTTTCAGCTTTTACCAGTGTTAGATTACCGCAGTTTTTGCGTGTTTTTTCACGTTTTTAAAGGGCCAGCATTTTTCTATTTATTAACCAGTTGGTCTAAAACGTCCAAAAACATTGGGGAGCGACGTTCGAGCAGTTTTTGAGCGTTTTTAGGCCTCATACACACGGACGTTTGACGCCGGCGTTTACTGGCGTTTTTTGCAGCTCTCCATGTTAGTCAATGGCCCCATAAAAACGTCTGCGTTTTTGAGCTGTAGATGGCGTCGGCGTTAGTGAGCTGAAAGTAGAACCCACAGCCATCGCGTTCTGAGGCTGTATCGTTTTGGCATTTTTTGACGCCGATGCCGCAAAACGCCAACGGCAACAAATATTGTACCGCCGTTTTCTGGCGTTTTAGGACGCCGACGTTTTTAGGTTGAAAAATGGAGGGATGATTTTTTTTTTTTTTTTTAGAAACGCCTATTGACGCCGACGCTCACTAACGCTGATGCATAACGCCGAAAAACGCCGATTTTTTTTCCTTTATGTCGGGCCCGACGTTTTGTTAATTTTTAAAGATACGCCCGTCTGTATGAGGCCTTACAGCTGAAAAACTTCCAAAAGAACCCTCTGGTCTTGGGTTTTTTTACAGCTCAAAAACGTCACTGCTGAAAACAGTTGATAACAGCCTATGTGTGCATGAACACATAGGATAACATGAAAACCTGTAGAAAAAAATGTCTGCAACAGCTGCTGTAAAACAGTCAAAAAACGTTGTGTGTGCATGAGGCCTTAGAGCAGGGGTGTCAGACTGGCGGCCCTCCAGCTGTTGCGAAACTACAAGTCCCATCATGCCTTTGCCTGTGGGAGTCATGCTTGTAATTGTCAGCCTTGCAATGCCTCATGGAATTTGTAGTTCTGCAACAGCTGGAGGGCCGCCAGTTTGACACCTGTGCCTTAGAGTGTAAGGTCAGCTTACGGTTAATGTCCTTCCTCCAGCCTGTGGCTGGACAGTGAAGGAGCAGCAGTCTACTGGTGAGCACATCTGTCAGTGTGCACTCTCCTATCAGCATGCCCCTTGTTAGCACATGAACCAATTGGCTCCTTTTGCTGCTTCTCCCCCTGTCTGAGCTTTATTGTATGGACAGTAGCTGCTAGAAATCTATCTAGACAAACTGACCACTGCCCCCACCTAAAACTGGCCTTCTCAGCAAGGAGCACATGGAAGGGTGACATGTCAAAGGTCTAAATCAGGAACCTACTCTGGGTGCATTTAAAAAAGTGCATTGAATGATGGCATTTATGTGTCTTTTAGATCCGCCTAGTGTTTGGCCTCTAAGTAAATGTAAACCCCTAACTGGATAACATTTAGTACTTTATATGACGATTAAATGATTTCCACATTTAGAAAATACAGTATTGAAATGTTTTACCCTTTGATACATCTAAGTCAGTGGTTCTCAACCCCTGTCCTCGGGAACCACAAACAGGCCAGGTTTGCAGGATAACTGAAATACATCACAGGTGATATCATTTGCTGCTCAGTGATTGCAGTATTCTAGTCTGCATCTCCCCAAGGTAATACTTAAAATCTGGCCTGTTGGTGGGTCCTGAGAACCACTGATCTAAGTGATCCTGATCTCCTGCAACCTCTTTGCAGCCACAGCCTCCAGAGGCAGCTGCATGTCATGTCACCAGGTGGGTTTCCCGATGGTGACAAAGGCAGAGCATGTCTGCAACATTAGCAAAGCTGCTTATGGCCAGCACCAGAGGCACATAACCGGGTAACAATTAGGGATGTTTGTTCTGGCCCGTGTTCAGGTCCAAACCCAGCTGTCATTCTTCATCCAATGAGCACCAGGTGGGGGATTTCTCCCCCTTGCAGCTGCCGTTACGTCAGCCCTATTCACACTTGCGAATTAGAAACATAGAAAAGTGACGGCAGAACGACTTAGTCCATCGAGTCTGCCCCTTTATTTTTTTTATTTATTTTGTTCACATTAACCTTGTCTGACTATAGATTTATGACTTATGGGCCGCTGCGTCCAGGGCCAATCATTTGCAGGTAATAACCCCATGAGTGATCAGTTGTGGGAGCCGTCAGCCTCCCATTGTTTTTAAATGGGCCGCTGGAACCTCTGCTAGGTCTCCCACATGTAAATTGCTAATGGTCCTATTCATGTATGAATGGGGCCAAATTGACAGGGATCCACCTGCCTCCACAAAGCAGCCCCCCCCCCCCCGGGTCACAGGCACCTCCCTCAGTGAGATTTAGATAGCAACTGCCCTGAGGGATATACCTGATGAAATGAGCAGCTATGCACAGGAAAGTTGGAATAACTTTTTAAAAAGATAAGGTGCAGTGCTTGAAAAATGCCAAAATACAGACATTCATATAAAAGAAAATAAAGTATCTGGAGAGCAAAAGATCAATGTATCACAAGAGGAATGTCCATATGAGGTGAGCGGATCAAGGTGTCAACAGCATAGTCCGTGCGATTAAAGCACCTTCAACACCCACACACTGACTTTTACCGGAAAGATCAGGCCCCTATGACCGAGATCTAAGCAAGCCTTGCAGCAAAACAGCAACTATAGCGTGGTGGAGATCTCGCCTGCACCACGCCATATAATCCACTGCTGTAGCTCGCTCTTAATGGGTCCTCCCACGAATTTGACCATTTAAAAATAAGGTGCCAACATAGTATAGTACGTTTGGAAAAGGTATTTATTTAAAAGCTAAAAAATGTTGCACTCACATGTCTTCGCATACTGATGGAAACACATTTAGGGTTTGTTTCTAACCACAAAGATGGCCGCCACGTCCTGATGCGTGACGTCACACGTCCTGGCTCCTTCCAACACATTTCGTCATAATCCGACGTCGTCAGGGGCACAACGAATCACGCTGGGAGGAGCAGGACGTGTAACGCCATCACGCATCAGGCCGTGACAGCCATCTTTGTGGTTAGAAACCCTAAATGTGTTTCAATGCCCATCAGTATGCAAAGACATGTGAGTGCAACATTTTTTAGCTTTTAAATACCTTTTCCAAATGTACTATACTATGTTGGCACTTTAGTTTTAAATGTTCAAACACATGGGAGACCCATTCAGAGCAGGATACAGAGGTGGATTTTATAAAGAGCAGGCGAGATCTCTTCACCACACTATAGCTGCTGTTTTGCTGCAAGGCTTGCTTAGATCTGTCATGGGGGTTTGATCTTTCTGGTAAGAGTCAGGGTGTAACTCACTTACATCTAGGCTGTAGGCAGCACTTCCTCTGGGCAGGGTCTCCTACTGGTGCTTCACGGCAGCTTCCCCTGTGCCTCCGCCCTCCACAGCGGCCAATAGGATCACTTCTCTCGGCCAATCGGGTGATGTGTATCAGGACCCACTTCCTGATTGGCCAGGAGAATCAGGACGACAATGGCAAATATTAATTTGCTATTGTTACACAACTGGGTGTGCTCGGGGCAGTGCTCTGCCCCCAAGCCCATCCTTTTTGAATCCAAATAAATAAACAGTATTGCGCTAAAAGTCCCAGTGCAGCAACATATAGTGTGATAAGAACACCAAATGACAATAGAAAAATAGAAAAGTTGCGCTAAAAAGTGAAAAATTAATATCTTAACCACTTCAGCCCCGGAAGGATTTCCAGCTTTAGGACCGGAGCCCTTTTTGCGATTCGGCGCTGCGTCGCTTTAACTGACAATTGCGCGGTCGTGCGACGTTGTACCCAAACAAAATTTGCGTCCTTTTTTTCCCACAAACAGAGCTTTCTTTTGGTGGTATTTGATCACCGCTGCGTCATTTCTGATCGCCGCTATAAGCAAAAGAAGAGCGACAATTTTGCAAAAAAACCCAAATTTCTTACTTTTTCCTAAAATACAAATCCAAAAAAAAAAAATATAAAAAAACTTTTTTTCACCGTTTTTGGCCGATTTATATTCTTCCTCATATTTGCGATAAAAAAAATTGCAATCGGCGTTTATTGATTGGTTTGCGCAAAAGTGGTCGCGTTTACGGATGATGAGAATTCATTTTTGGGGTTTTTAATTTTTTTTTATTTTTTACTAAAAATGGCGGCGATCTGCGATTTTTTTCGGTACTGCGATATTTCAGCGGACATGGCGGAACATTTTGACACTTTTTTGGGACCATTGGCATTTATACAGCGATCAGTGCTATAAAAATGCACTGATTACTGTGTAAATGTCATTGGCAGTGAAGGGGTTAACCTGCAGGGGGCGCGCTAAGGGTTAACTATGTTCCCTGGGCGTGTTCTAACTGTATGGGGGATGCCCTAACAGGGGAAGGGAAGTTATCACAGCCTTCACGTAAAGGAAGGCTGTGATCACAGCCCTTCCCCCTCACACAGAGCGGAGGTCCGTGTTTACATACACGGACCTCCGCTCATTCGCTCCGGGGGGGGCATCGCGGGTGGCCGGCGGCAATCGAAGCCGCCGCACCCGCTCCCTGGCCCCCCCTGGACACTGAGCGCGCGCGCTCACTATACACGTTCCCGCAGCCGCCGTCGTATGACGGCGATTTGCGGGAACGTGCCACTTTGTCGCCGTCAATCACCGATCGGCGGTCGGCAAGTGGTTAACTAAAAAAAAAAAAAAATTAAGTCCAAAAAAGTCAGTTAAGAGTCCTCTTATAATCCAGCATAAATCCCATACGTTGATAGATAATTCAGAAATTAATCCAAAAATCCAAACGAACACCGTGAAGTGTGAAACAAATATTAAGTGCCGATTCCTCTTTCAAATACGTCAGAGGGGTGATGAGACCGCCACCAAAAATACACACCTCTAAGTTGGTAAAAAAGGTACCCTTACCAAAGGTTATGGACTTACTATCGCTAGCAAGTCTTGTAGGCTGGCAGAAAATAACCCTCTACGGGGTCTCTCATCAGGGGGAATCCTCTCTTCCTAATGGTCAGGTTATTCAGGGTAAACAGCCTTTCTTTCAGCCCGGAAACTCGTTCATATAGATCCCACCATGACAGCATCATAGAAGGAGAAGAGTCTCATAGCGTAATCTCGTTTGAGTCAAAAATTTATTAAAAAATACAAGTGGATACTCACATAAATTAATCCTTTAAAACACAATGATTAATTGCCGGCAAAGTGAAACAAACGCTCCCGTTCCTCTAGATCGTATGCGCGTGGACGACGTCACGTATGACGAAACATGTAGGGCGGAGCTACGTCTGACATAACCACGAGCATACGATCTAGAGGAACGGGAGCGTTTGTTTCACTTTGCCGGCAATTAATGATCATTGTGTTTTAAAGGATTAATTTATGTGAGTATCCACTTGTATTTTTTAATAAATTTTTGACTCAAACGAGATTACGCTATGAGACTCTTCTATGATGCTGTCATGGTGGGATCTATATGAACGAGTTTCCAGGCTGGAAGAAAGGCTGTTTACCCTGAATAACCTGACCATTAGGAAGAGAGGATTCCCCCTGATGAGACCCCGCAGAGGGTTATTTTCTGCCAGCCTACAAGACTTGCTAGCGATAGTAAGTCCATAACCTTTGGTAAGGGTACCTTTTTTATCAACTTAGAGGTGTGTTTATTTTTGGTGGCGGTCTCATCACCTTTCTGACGTATTTGAAAGAGGAATCGGCACTTAATATTTGTTTCACACTTCACGGCGTTCATTTGGATTAATTTCTGAATTCTCTATCAACGTATGGGATTTATGCTGGATTATAAGAGGACTCTTAACTGACTTTTTTGGACTTCTTTTTCCATCCTTTTTGAAGCCTATTAGAGCCTCTGGCTGTAATCTCATGCTTGGGAAAAAAAAAATCCCATTGGAATCCATGCGTCCGGCACCACGCATGTAGATTGGGGACCGACTGCATGGATTGGGGGGTGGCGCCCCTATGCCCTGCATCATGGGCCGCCACTGACGGGGATGCTCTTATTGACCCAGTATGGCCACAACCAAAACCCAAGCTTTGCCCTAGTGACAAACTTAAAGACATGGACCACTCATTGCCACTTTCTAACAGGAAGTCCCTGAACATGGACATTTATGGTAGGATCACCAGGGATCATTTCTATATGAACTGCAGAGTTAAAATATAACTAACGTTATTTTGGAGATCACAACATGGCATTTTGGCGTTTGGTTTTGCATTTAATTTAACAGGAACATGAACAAATACATAATTTACTCATCGCATTTCCAAAACATACTAAAAAAAAAAAAAGGCACATTAAGTTACATTGGATGGTAATATTTTTCAAATATTCAGCTGTCTTGCTGTTGAATAATCCAATAGGGAAATACTGGCTTTTATTTTGGGGGTTTCAGTTTACACAGAATATCCAGCCCGGAAATCCACATTACTGTGAAATCTCACCTTTCTCTGCAGGTGTAGGATCTTCCATATCATCCTTTCTCAGACTTTTTAACCCAGGGGAACCCTTAAAATAATTCAGTTCTGCAAGAACCCCTACTAAAAGCAACTGATTGGTGGGTCATTGGGAAAAAAAATGCTCCCATTACAGCGATGGTCAGAATGCCAACCTTACAAACCGCTCAGAGATCAATGGCATCAGCGGTGGCCCGTCCATGCAGGGCGCAGGGGTGCGCAGGTAGCAAACAGGTATGATCACACTCCGGGATATGAAACAAATGTAGAAAGATTTTGTTGAAGTGTAAAATCCATAAAAGACATCCAGCATCACTGGACTACATGCAGATGAGGCAAAGGATTAACATGTTTCACGACCTACATGTCACGGAATCGTCGCTATTGCGTCCGACCCAATAATTTACATGTAGGGTGCCAGACATGGATTTCTATGGGGATTTTTTTTTTTTTTTTTTAGCACATTACAGCTTGAAGCTCTAACTGGCTTCAAAAAAGGGTGGGATAGGTGCACAATATTCGCTATTGTCTTCCTGATTCTGCTCCCAGACAATCAGGAAGCCCTGATTAGCCAGGGGACGTCTTAGGACTCCCTGGCCAATCATGTCTCAGAACACACTTTCCGCTCGGCCGCTCACTGCGCTCAGGTGCGCTCACTGGCTAGCAGGAGAGCCAATCAGCGGGTGGGGAGCATCTATGTCCGCTGGCCACCCGCGATCGCTCCCCTGCATTGACAGAACAGGGATCCGTGAATGTAAACAAGCGGATCTCCATTCTGACAGGTGAGAGTGATCCTTTGTTCCCAGTATATGGGAGCAGCACGCTCTCTCTCCTCCCCGTCATCCCAGCCCCCCCCCCCCCAGTTAGAACACTGACAGGGAACACATTTAACCCTTTGATCGCCCCCTAGTGTTAACCCCTTCCTTGACAGTGCCATTTATACAGTAATCAGTGGCTTTTTTTTAGCTCTGATCGCGTTATGTCAATGGCCCAAAAATGTGTTAAAAATGTCC
This sequence comes from Glandirana rugosa, assembly GCA_018402905.1. Lineage (NCBI taxonomy): Eukaryota > Metazoa > Chordata > Amphibia > Anura > Ranidae > Glandirana > Glandirana rugosa. The sequence goes on from BLSH010328942.1 coordinate 848,866, forward strand.
AATCTGTCTGCCGCAATATCGCAGTCCCACTAGAAATCGCAGATCACCGCCATTATTAGTAAAAAAAAAAATAAAAATGCCATAAATCAATATACGTGTATTGCAATTTTTTTATAGCAGTGATCACTGTCATAGGTCCCAAAAAAGTGTCAAGTGTCCGATATATCCACCAAAATCGCCCTGACGCTATAACGCCACCTATATAGCCTGTGAACTGTGAAAAAACCCTGGATACTGTCACTAGTGACGATATTTTTTTAACGTTATGTGCATATAACTAAATACCGTAAAAATAAAAAAAAAAATGATTATTACCGCCACTAGACGCTAAAGATCACCCTGACGCTATAACGCCGTCTGTCTAACCTGTAAAAATTGTGTAAAAACCCGGTAACTGTATTGCGCTAGTCTCGATTTTTTTTCGGTGACTAATGACATATTTACCGTGACAGTTCCTTCCCCAATTGTGATCCCCCGCTAGTTTCCCAATTTACACAAGGGACAGTCACA
>BLSH010328942.1:864718-875265 GCA_018402905.1 Glandirana rugosa
GTCCGCGAAGATCCGCGACAGGCTCGAGAACGGCTTGTCACCCACTAGTATGGCCACGGGTCCTCCTGGGCACCGGTATGATCACCCACTGTTCGGCAAGAGCTCGGACAGCGCCTAGAAGCGCCTGGTGGCGTTCCTGCGTGAGCCTCAGGTTTGAGGGGAGGAACCTTTCTGGGGGCAGAGAGCTGAATTCTATCCTGTACCCGGAAGACACCTCCAGGCCCCACCGATCGGTGGTGCGGGCAGCCCATCTGTCTGCAACCCCAGTAACCGGCCCCCCACCCGTGAAGTGGGTGGGGGCAACCCATCATGCGGAAGCGGATTTATCCTTCGCTTTTCCGGACTTATGCTGCCAGGGCTCTTTACTGTGTCCTGCGAAAGCTTTTCCGGTCTTGCAGCCTTTCCCTGCTGAGCCGGATGCCCGAAAAGACTTCTTCTGACTTGACGCGACAGGTTCCTGCCTGCGCCGCAACTCACGCCTGTTTAGGCTCCGGGAGAAAAGTACTTCTACCTCCCGTGAAACCCTTAATGATTTCGTCCAACCGTGGACCAAACAGACGCTCTCCCTGAAAGGGAAGGTCCGCCAGTGCTTTCTTTGAAGCCTGATCGCCCGACCAAGATCGGAGCCATAGCACTCGTCTGATGATTGAAAAAACAGACATTTTTTGATAATATAGGAAGGAGGTCCAAAGCCACCTGACATACGTAGCGGAGCCCCTCCAAATGTTGTGCCCGCTGTACCTCAGCCTGTGCACAATCACGAGTCAAATTAGTGCATAGAGCAGTAGTCTGCACCCGCAGCGACTGTGCCGCCATTGCAGTTGCTAGTGCCGGCCGCATGGCTGATCCAGCCAACAAGTATAGTGCCCTGGACACTGTCTCTGTGCGGCGATCGGCCGCTTCCTTAAAGGAAGGAGACCCCTCCAAGGGAATGGTGGTTGCCTTATCTACCCGCGCCACGGCGGGGTCCACCACCGGAGAAGCCCATCTCTTAGTAAAGCTCTCCTCAAAGGGGTAGCGCACCGCAAAGCTCTTAGGCAAAGTAAAAGAACTTGGTGGCCTATGCCACTCCTTAAGTACCGCCTGCTTAAATAATGGGTCATAAGGGTAAGCCCTAAGGGCCCTGGGCGGTTTCAGTGGGCCACAAACATAAGCGGACTCATGCGACTCCCCAGCTGGATCAAGACGCATGGACTTGTGGATATCAGTGATCAGTGCCTCCACTATCACCTTATCACGCGAAGACAGAGTTTCTTGACTCTCCTCATGCTCTGAGGGTGGTTCACCCTCTGAAGATCTACAGGTGTGACCAATGATGCGCTTTCCAGATCTGAATCCTCCCCGGAGGAAAGAGGGGGTGGTAGGCGTTTTTGAGGAACCCTTGGCACGGGTACCTTTGCCCTGGGAAAGAACTCCCCAAACGCCACCCTCAGCTGTTCCAAAGACACTAGCGTTCCTGGGGTGGATTGTAGATCCGCAGGTACTCCTGCTATAATCTCGCCGGCCTCTGACATTACAGGCTTCCGGCACCCCCACTGTGTAACCACCACCTCAACTCCACCAATCAACCAGGGAGACCCGGGAGGATTGCCCACACCGCTACCAGCACCCAGGAAGGGCCAGCTATACTTGCTGTTTAGATGCCTCAGCACTCTGATCGGAAGAGCGATGCCCACAAACTACTGCACGCCAGGAGCCTGCTGCTGTGTGTCAGCCACGCTGTACAAGGGAAAGCCGGAAGCCAACTTCTGTTTTTAAGCACTTCCTGTATCAGGGCTGCACTTCCTAGAGCTACCACTGGAGGCCGCCAGACCGCAGGCTGAGAACCGCATGGTTTCACAAACGGACCAAAAAAAAATGTCCCTATACTGAGCCCCCACCGGCCGGCTTACCACCAAAGCTGCCCAGATGCCCACTCTCCACGCCCTGAGGCGACAGAGGGGTCCACTCAATCCTCAACGGTCGCAGCGGTAGCCATCGGAGCAGACTTACCATCCCCTAGGGGAGGCATGCTGCTGGCCAGGCCCTTGGACAGGCGTACCTAGTCACTGGGCTCTAGTGGGTTTTAGCCACTGGCCGCCCGCACGGAACGGGCTCTATGCGGTGGGCACCCCGAAGGGCGTTCGCATTGTGTTGGCTGGACTGGGGAAAGTTTTGGTGGATTCGAGATATCCTCTATACCACCAGCCAGCTTCTTGATAGTCTTCATCAGATGAATCTTCAGGAGACCGCAGATCCCAAAGGGAACCAGGTCTACTCCTTGCACTAGGCAAAAGAAAACTGATGTGCTATGCAGAGCAGGGGGATTATATGCTGAGGTGAGGGCGGCCCCCTGGGAGGGGCCAACCTACGCTTTTGATTGTTTTTGCCTAGTCTACTCCTAGTAGTATGAGCATAACCCCATGTGTTATAAGGCTGCGTCTGTCAGTGAACGGAAGAGAAATAATATTTACTTTCTGCTATAAAACACTTCCAATAAAAAAAAGTAATTACATATCTTCATAAATTTAGGGCAATGTGTATTCTGCTACATATTTTTGGTAAAAAAAAAAATCACATATATTGATTGGTTTGCGTAAAAGTTATAGCATCTACAAACTATAGGATTTAGGGACTATTTTTTTTACTAGTAATGGCAGCAATTTTTAGTGACTGCGACAATGAGGTAGACAAATCTGACCCTAAGTGACACTTTTTGGGGACCAGTGACACCAATACAGTGATCAGTGCTAAAAAATGCACTGACTGTATAGATGACACTAGCAGGGAAGGGGTTAATATCAGGAGTAATCAATGGGTTAAATGTGTTCCCTATGTGTGCTTTCTAACTGTAGTGCTTTTAGACTAAGACCCCTTTCACACTGAGGAGGTTCTCTTATGTTTTAAGGGTAAAATAGTGTCTGAAAAGCACCTGAAAACTGACTCTCCTGCCACCCCAGTGCTTTACACTGGGGCGTTGCGCTCGCAGGATGGGGAAAAAAGTCCTGCAAGCAGCATCTCTGGGGCAGTGCTGGAGCAGAGTATACACCACTCCTAAACCGCCCTGCCCATTGAAATGAATGGGCAGTGCTTCCAAAGTGGCTGAACACCGATTGGGAAGTGCCACACGCTGGCGCTTTTAACCCATTTTTAGCCCCTTCTTGGGGGTTAAAAGCGCCCCACTGCCACCCAAATAGCGACAAAGCACCGATACAACAGCGGTAAAGTGCCGCTAAAACTAGCGGCACTTTACCGCTACCGCCCCAGTGTGACAGTAGCCTTAGATTTACCTGTAAAGCAGAGTTCCACAAAGAATTTTTTTTTTACACCATTCAAGTCCTTTGCCTATATAGACTTGCCTTTGAAGGATAAATTTTGTTTATACGCGCACCCCAAGTCGCTTGTTGCTAGGTGGTCTCTAATCTGCTCCTTTTAGGCTGAGGCTCTTCTCACTTCCGACTTCGCTTGGCCTCCTGGGAGATGTGACTCATTTCCCAGGAGTCAGTGGACTTCCCTGTACTGTAAAATCGTGTTATTTCCAGACAGGAAATGACACGATTTAAGGCGGACAGAGATCGAGTGCATGATGGTTACCCACCATGCACTTTTCAGGAAGAGATGCCAGGAGACTACGGATGGGCTTCAGATGCCCTCACATAAAATGGAAAAGTCCAGCAGTGAAAGAAACAAAATTGTGAGTAAAAAAATACAATTACTAGGCGGTTTGAAAGGAAACAAAAGGTTACATCTATTTGGTATTAAAGAGTGGATGCCGAAAAAAAAAATTCTGGGTGGAACTCCGCTTTAACTATGTTGTGCAAGGTTCTTTTAACCCCTTTTTAACCCCATCTTGGGGGTTAAAAGCAGCCCATCGGCGGAAAACCGCTGAGAAAACTAGTGGGGCTTTACTTCTAATGCTCGGGCAGCCCCGGTGTGAAAACAAACTTGAGGAAAAAAGATCAATGTTTCCGCTTAGCAGAAACATGAGATCTCCCTTTTGCTTTCTGGCAAAACAGCGCTCTGCCTTGTTTACATAGGCAGACCGCTGTCCTGCCTTTACGATCAATCGCCGGGCTCCCGCGCGCACGAGAGCCAACCATGAGAATCACTTACAGGTATGTGATTTTGGTCTAAAGGCCCGCCCTGCCGCAGTAAATGTACGTGGAGCTGTCCTTAAGTGGTTAAAGACCACCCACCACAGATATACTTGTGGCAAGCTCTATTGCGCGAAAGAACGTACCTGTATGTCATTTTGTGCGATAGCAGGGGCGGGTGCCGATTGGCCAGAGGGGGAGTCAGAGGGTCCAGCATATGCGATGCCTGCTGGGACCCGATTGTTCCCCAGAGGCGGAACGGCGATCTGCCTATGAACAAGGCAGATCGCCTTTCTGACAGGGAACAATGATCTTGTCTGTAAACGTACCTCCACGGTCAGTCCATCTCCTAGTGACACTTAACCCTTTGACCGCCCCTGATAACCCCCTCCCTGCCAGTGTCAGTACAGTAATAGTGCATATTTTTAGCACTGATCACTGTAATGTCACTGGTTCCCAAAAAAAGTGTCAAAAATGTCCGATGTGTCTGCCACAATGTTGCAGTTCTGCTAAAAATCGCTGATTGCCACCATTACCAGTAAAAAAAAAATTAAAATGCCATAAAAATATCCCATGGTTTGTAGACGCTATAACTTTTGCGTAAACAAATCTATATGGGTATTGGGATTTTTTTATTTTTTTACTAAAAACATGTAGCAGAATACATATTAGCCTAAATTGAAGAAATTACATTTACATTTATTGGATAAATTTTCTAGCAGATAAAAATAATTTTTTGAAAAAATTGTCACTAGAACGCAAACCGGAAAGGTGATCAAATACCACCAAAAGAAAGCTCTATGTGGGTAAAGACAGTTTTATTTGGGTACAGCATTGCATGACCGCACAATTGTCGCAAAAAAATGGCGTGATCATGAAGGGGGGTAAAACTTTCCAGGGCTGAAGTGGTTAAAGGATAAGTTCACCTTTGGAACATGCTGCATGTTCCACCTGTCTTTAGGATGTAACATTCCAGTATCTGTAGCCTCTCCCCCTCCCTGTGACAGCAGGCAAGGGATCTTCTCCTTGCACCCTCTGTCACTATTTGAAAACAGCAGGGCCCCACCCTCATGGCCACATTATTCATTTAGTTTCCTGTGAATGAATGCCTACAAGTACCATCAACCATTGCGGCTGACAGCTTGTAGTTTTCAATGAGCAAGTGAGCGCTCTTGTAGTCCTTTATAAAAAAAATTGAATTGCAAAAAAAATGCATTTTTTTAAAGGTGAAATTATCCTTTGATCTGGTTGTATTTGTAATAAAATATCTAAGAAATATGTAAAAACACTGGATGGCGGTTTGTAGTTGAATCCCCTCCAATTGTTAACCCTTGAGTGAAGTTTTGAGATGAGTTGGTGGGCGACAGCATGCACACTGCAAACAAAAGAATCAGTGCTACTACCCATACAACATGCTGATAGTGCTCCCGAGTGCTCCATCCAGTGTCGTTTGAACAGATAATGTAGAAAGATGATCCACACTACAGTTGTTGCTCTACAAACGCAGGAAAAAATCAGTTGACGTGTTTCAGCCTATCAGGCCTTAGGCTGGCCATGCACTACACAATTTTCTTATTCAATTTTCTTTAGGTTTACCTACAACTTTGTAGTGCAAGGGTCTGCCTGACTGCATGTGCCCATAGAGTTAAATGGAAGTTGCCTCCAAGTCGGATTCCCATCTATATTGAAGCGACTTTACAGGAAGAATTTACTCAGTGAAAAACCAAGGCAACTTCCTCCCTTCCCTGATTGGCCTAGGCAAAGTCGCCTGGCATTAAGGTTGCCCTGAAGTCATGCCTTAAGTCGGATTACCCCTGTGTAAACCGAGTCTAATTGTCCTTATTGCAAATGGGGAAAATCAGCTGCAATAAATACTGGGTATTCCATGTGTATTACCACAAAAGTTCACAAATCTTATAGTAATGCATAAAGTGAAAATCTAAAACAAATCACAAAGTATAAAATATAAAGATTGGTGAAAACAACAAAATAGGTAACCATGGAAAAGACAAGACACTGCAGAGAGACCGTTTAATGTAGATCCAAATCCCACCTCAGGTTTAACCCCTGAGTTGTCCAGTCCCAAGTCTACAAATCTGCCATACCACTCTCCCCAGTTACCACCTCTCGCAGTCACCACTGATTGAGGCAGCCAACCTATTCTTCTAAGTGCCGGTTCACACTGGTGCAATGTCAGACATCGCTTGTGATTCGCACCACACTGCAGTACAGATCACATGTGATGCCTCCGCAAAGTGAATTCAGCCATACGGATCGTATGGCTGAATTTGCATCGCATTCAGGCCAAAACCGTATAGGACCCTTTTTTGTCCGCACCGGAATTGGATCGCATGGGTGTTCACACCCATGTGATCTGATACCTGTCTGAATTCACAGTTTGCACTGTGTTATGCGCTCCAATCTGGGGTGCCATTAACTTTATTGACACCCACAGTGGTTCGCATAGTGCAGTGTGAACCGCCTGAGTTCTATGCGATGCAGGAACCCGCACTGGAATCACCAACTGGCACTCAACCGGAAGAGATCACTCTGATGGCATTCCCTAAAGTGACTTTACATTAGAAATATTCCTAGCATTTGGATTATTTGTGTGACAATAGTGTTTGTTCCCCTATTAGGGTTCTCAAGGGACATGTGGTGCAGCCAATATTGTAGGTTGCATGAAATGCAAGGGATCAGATAAATTACAAAAACTTGTGCCACAGTTAAAGTGATTGCAAAGTCTTCCAATAAAAACATCATGTTATACTTACCACCTCTGTGCAGTGGTTTTCCACAGAGCACCCCGGATTGTCCTTCTCCGGTCCCCCTTTGCTGCTCTTGGCCTCTCCCTCTGGTGAGTGGCATCACAGTAAGCAGCTTGCTATGGGGGCACCCGAGCTGAGTCATAGCTCCGTGTGTCCCGGCCCCACCTCCTCTCTCCTAATTGGCTGGCTGCAATGGGAGCCAATGTCGCTGCTGCTGTGTCTCAACCCTCTCAGGAGGGAGTCTCGGACGGCAGAGGCACTCATTGACATTGCTGGAGAGAGATGGGGCTCAGGTATTGGGGGGGGGGGGCTGAGGTGGGCTGCTGAACACAGAAGGCTTTTTATCTTAATGCATAGGACGTATTACGATAAAAAATCTTCTGACTTTACAATCGCTTTAACATTGTTGTATAGTGAACTCCATCTGTAGCTGTGGCAACAAGTGTTCTACCCATCACATTCAAATGACAGTAACTACAAGTCTTATTACAAGGGTAACTTCCAAGATGAGAGCCAGGTGGACTGGCATTGTTTAGATGAGAAAAGACTGATCAATCTTTCCCTAATGCGGGTGCTCATTGACTGGAGAAACGGCAGCCTGCTTGCAATATCCCATTTAATCTTTGTATACAATCTTGGCAAATTCTTTTATTATTTTGACTATTTGATGGTATTCTTGGGAAAAGGTAGTTACAAACGTACTGGGTTTGCCGGTTCCTCTATTCTTGAAGTTGTATGATTTCTGCCTTCATTTCCTCTTAAGCTGGATATACATTATACAACTTTTGTTCAATTTCTTTTAGATTTACCTTCACCTATGTAGTGCAAGGGCCGGCCTAAATGTATACAAATGGAAAGTGTTTAGGTTTGACCTCATATTATACGGTTTTGTTAAATCTAAGAGAAAAAATCTAAAGAAAATTGTAGTGTATCCAGCTTTACCCTTAGGGTACTTTCACACTGGGGCGGGAGCGGGGCGCTACAAGTGACGGCACACGGGGCTTCTGAAGCGATATTCAGCTGCTTCACCGCGGTTCACCGCAACGCCCTAAAGATGCTGCTTACAGAACTTCTCCTAACGTCTTGCAAGCATACCACCCCAGTGTGAAAGCGCTCAGGCTTTCACATTGGGGTGCATTGGGATCAGTTTTTCCAGGTGCTTTACAGGCGCTATTTTTTAGCGCAAAAAGCGCCTGAAAAACATCTTAGTGTGAAAGTGGCCTTAAGATGCATACACACTATACAATTATTTGTAGATTTTTTTCCTTTAGATTTACCAAAACCGTATAATATAAGGTCAAACCTTGAGTTTCGATTTGTATACAATCAGGCCGGCCCTTGCACTACATAGTTGAAGGTAAATCTAAAGAAAATCAGACAACAAAAGTTGTATAGTGTGTATGGGGGGGGGGGGGGGGTCTTAAGCTTTGTACACACTTAGATTTTCGGGTGACCGTACATCTTTGTTGGATGCTTGCAGTGGCCGCTGGTAAAGTTTCCTTTTTGACCCCTCCTACTTCTCATAATCCCCACCCCTTTTAGCACCCACCACTCTGTCCCCTGAAATTGTGTCAGGAGTATACAGATCAGCATCACAGGTGGGGTATATTGCAGCCAGTAACAGTATACAGCCAGTACACAGGTATATTGCAGCCACAGCCAGTACACTAGTGAGTGGCAGGGGATCACCCTGGTGAGGCTGCACCTAGGTCTCTGGTTAGGCCGCACCTGGAGTATGCCATCCAGTTCTGGGCACCAGTCCTCAGGAAGGATGTCCTGGTATTGGAAAGGGTTCAGAGAAGAGCAACAAAGCTAAGGGATTGGAGGACATTAGTTATGAGGAAAGAACTGAACTTATTCTCTCTGGAGAAGAAACGCTTGAGAGGGGATATGATTTCAATGTACAAATACTGTACTGGTGACCCCACAATGGGGAAAACTATTCAGCGCAAGGGAGTACACAAAGACACGCGGTCATTCACTAAAAATAGAAAGCAGTTTAACTTAAACTGCATAGGGGGTACGGTAAGAGCAGTGAGGATATGGCATTCTCTTCCACAAGCAGTAGTTTCTGCTGAGAGTATAGATAATTTAAAAAAAACCTATTAGATGGGCACCTAAGGGACCACAACATTGATGGATACACAAGATATACAATGTAACACTGACATAAAAACACACACATAGGTTGGACTGTCTCTTTTCAACCTCGCTAACTATGTCACTATGTCACCCTCCCGACTGGACTGCTGCTGTTCATCAGTCACTCCGACTCACCAGTGTGAGCTGCCAGCCACACTCGCGATCACACCGTCCTCTCCTCTAAGTAGCTGACATCGCCGTACTCCCAGTACTCCCCCCGTCTACACTCCTGTCTACCTCCGCATCACCACACAAGACTCTCCCACGGTTGGCAGGGATCACAAGCGTGCGTACGTCAGCCAGTCCCGCCCCTGACCAGTCACTGTCCTCCAGACAGTGGCTGAGGCCAGAGCCAATCAGTGTATAGATGTTCACCTTGCTGACGCACATCTATGCACTTTAATGGCTGACCAATGGGCTTTGGGAATTGCTGTCAGCCATGTCCCGGCGACCCATAATTTATTTTTTCAGAAATCACTTTGGGGGGGGGGGGGGATCGCGCAGTAGCTCCCTCTGCGGCGGAGCTGCCGCTGGATGCTAGTCTCATGTCGAAAGTGAAGGTTACTAATACGAAAAATTCTCGTACGACCAAATTCAACGGCAGAAGTGACGTAATGTGTTGAATAGCTTTGTATGTATTTTTCATTTGAGTATGCGTAGTCTTGCACTTTTTCGGACAAAATCCACACTGATATGAAAACCGAACATTGTGGTCACATCTGACGGAAATTTTATAGTCTGCACATCCAGCTCCTGTCGTCCGAAAAGTCAGAATCTGCTGCTGAAAGGAGCATACTAACAGTAAGCATTGCGGATAATCAGTCGTACGAAAATCGCTGTACGAATTTCTCATCGTTTGTACCTGCCTTTAGACCGGCCACACATACAATTTTCTATTACAATTTTCCTTTAGATTTACTAAAACCGTATGAGGTCACACCTAAACACACTTCCAATTTTGTATGCAATCAGGCAGGCCCTTACACTATATAGTTGAAGGTAAATCTAAAGGAAATTAACCAGTTCAGATCTGCGCTATAGCCGAAAGATAGCTACAGTGCGGCTCTGAAATGCCCGGAGGATGTCCATGGATGTCCTGCCTTGTGCACGCTCCCCGTGCGCACTCACAGCCTGCGGCGGCGCGCTCACGGCCCGCGGGTCGGGCGAAGCTTACCTGTAGCGGCTGCAGAACGGGGAACCGCCGATGTAAACATGGCAGTTCTCCGTTCTGTGAAGGGGACATGACAGATCTACTGATCCCTGTCACTGGGATCAGTTAGATCTGTTATGTCCCGACCAGCCCCACCCCCCCCCACCCACAGAACACACCCAGGGAACAGTTAAACCCTTCACTGCCCCCTAAGTGTTAACCCCTTCACTGCCATTGACATTTATACAGTAATCAGTGGACATTTAAATTTCTGATCGCTGTATAAATGTTATTGGTCCCAAAAATGTGTCAAAAATGTCCAACATGTCTGCTGCAATGTCACAGTCCGATAAAAATCTCAGATTGCCGTCATTACTAGCAAAAAAAAAAAAAACACTGTAACGTCGTCTGTAC
>BLSH010328942.1:894794-916143 GCA_018402905.1 Glandirana rugosa
ATCAGTGAAGGAGAGAAATTACTTATTTACAAAATTTACTGACAGAAACTAAGAAAAACTTTTTCTTTTTTTTTTCTAAATTTTAAGATTTTTTTTCTTAGCAAAAAAGAAAAAACCCAGCAGTGATTAAATGCCACCAAATGAAAGCTCTGTGTGAAAAAAATGATAACCATTTCATTTGGGTACAGTGTTGCATGACCGCGCAATTGTCATTCAAAGTGTGAGAGCACTGAATGCTGAAAATTGGCCTGGGCAGGAAGGGAGTAAAAGTGCCCAGTAGGCAAGTGGTTAGATTTAACCCCTGTAAGGTGAATCGCATAACTGCAGAGAGTTATCTAAACAGTAAGACGTCTACACGCATACTCTACATGCATCTGAGACCAGCAAGATTCCAAGAGGCACATTATGTAATTGTATATGCAACCCATGTCTACCCTGCAGCTTTGACTGGAGTCTAGTCAGACTCTCAGTATAAACTAGAGAGAGAAGTGAATTGTTCTCAGCCATGCAAATATCAGTCAATAAAAATGCAAAGAACTAAGCACAATGAATAAGCCTTACATTACTGGTAGAGGATAGAAAAGGCTAGTGTGACATTTTTTTGGGTAAGTGTAATTTGTACTGTCATTTAGAGTGATTCAGTAGGGGTGGTAGGGGTAAGGTACAAGAGGTTGCTGGACAGCTAACTGCTCTCCCATTAGAAAGAAAGGAAGTATCTGTAATAGACAACAAAGAAAGGAAGCATATACACTGATTATCTTTTTAGCGATTTCAACAGCTTTTCCTTTTGATAACAGCTATGTGCTTTTCTATCAGAGATTGGAGATTGTATGCATATTTACAGGGGATGGCTAGAAACTGACTGATTCTGATCATTCAATAATCAATAAACACTCCACACTCACCCTCAGCACTGCGTCCCCTCTATCCAGGCAGACAAAATACTGGATCTGAATCCAGAATAAAAGCTCTTATGTGTCTAGTGTGTGTGCGTGTATATACAGTGCCTTAAAAAAGTAGTCATACCCCTTGAAATTTCCACATTTTGCATGTTACAACCAAAAACGTAAATGTATTTTATTGGGATTTTATGTGATAGACCAACACAAAGTGGCACATGTGTCGGTGGCTGCAGAGTTCCGGACCTTCTGCTCAGAACTTTACACCCCTAGGGCTGATCAACCCCATGAAGAACTGGTCTCTTTCCTGCAGGACATCGAGTTTCCCCAACTCTCTCCCTCCCAGGTTGCCCAACTCAAAGCGCCCATCACTACTGACTGTATTGAGGAGGCCCTGGCGAGCTTCCCTCCATCTAAAGCCCCAGGGTCGGCTGGGCTGCCCCTAGAATTTTATAGACAATTTACAGAGATATTTGGCCCAAAACTAAAATAATTATACACCAACATATTTGAATCGTCCTCCCTCCCAGCCTCCATGGGAGAGGCCCTTATTGTCCTCATTCCCAAACCAGGCAAGGATCCCCTATATCCCAAATCCTACTGTCCTATTTCTCTCCTACAAATAGACGTTAAGATTCTTGCCAAAATTCCATTGAGTGGAGGTACCTCTGGAAATACATGTGCAGATTCGGGTTTGGCTTCAACTACTGTACCAGGCCACCACTGCTCGGAATTAGGTCAATGGGAGACTCTCCGACCCTTTCCCCCTCTCGCAAGGCACACGACAGGGCTGCCCTATGTCCCCACTTCTATATGCCCTGGCTGTAGAACCCCTCGCCATAGCCATACGGACCCACCCCAATATTGCGGGCCTATGTAGCAGACAACTTAGAGAGGTTGTTAGTCTTTACGCTGACGATATTCTGTACTTAGCTGACTCGGGCCCCTTCCCTGCAGGCTGCACTGAAACTCCTCAAACCCTTCGGGACCTTCTCTGGTTTACAGATCAATTGGTTGTAATCCCAAATATTACCCATTGATAGTGCCCCCACAGCTGAACAAGCCACTTTACCTCTAATTAGAGCCAGTACTATCAAATACCTGGATGTCCAAGTTTCCCGCTCCTTAACTGACTACACAGTATTAAACGTTGAGCCCCTTTATGATCTCCTCAAATCCAAGACCCAAACGTGGTCTTGCCTTCCCCTCGGGGTTGCGGGGTGCATCAATTTGGTAAAAATGTTACTACTTCCAAAGTTGCTCTACATCTTCTGGCATGCCCCTCTCTTCATACCACCGTGCATGTTAAAAGCAATGGAATCCATCATCAACACCTTTTATATGGGGCCCACCTCGACACAAATTGTCCTGGAAAACACTTAAAAGCCCAACGGATCTGGGTGCCACTGCAGTCCCTGACCTGCTCCTCTATTACAAGCCTCTCAGCTTTCCCACTTTTACTACTATCACCACGGGGACAGGGAAATATATCTTACTCTCATAAACTCTCCCACACGCCACCCAGTCATTCATCCCTTTCAGAGTATATTAAGAGGCTATTGTGGGGTGTATCCCCCCAGTAACAGAACATCCATGCTTGCTTACCACCAAGAAATTTGGAAACTTGTCATGTGGCATAGTGGCACTAATGAACTTCACTCCCTCTCGTCTCTGTGGATAACCCGCAACTGCCCGAACTGTCCTCTATTCTCGACCGTGATAGCTGGATTGTCAGGAGGATAATATACCTTTCGCAGGTCCTAGATGGTGGGGCCATCAGAACATTCCAATCTCTAAAAGACCAGTATTCGCTCCCCAATTTTATGCTGTTCTGTTACCTCCAGCTTCAGCATGCCCTAAACTCCCAGTTTGTTGGCTCCATCCCTACCCTTGAACTATTACCTGTGGTGGAAACCATGCTAGGATGAGATCCCAAAAAACTTATCACCCAGTTCTATACCCATCTTGTGGCTCCGGGTGCTGTCGCCCTGTTATGCCAACTCAGGGCCCGCTGGGTAGTGGACGTTGGAGTCGTGGAAGATAATGAATGGGATGAGGTGCTCACCAACTGCAAACTAGCTTCTCTGAAACTCTCAGATCGCCTCACCCACTTATACTTCCTGCATAGATCTTATATTACTCCTAGACGTACAGTCAGGTCTATAAATATTGGGACATCAACACAATTCTAATCTTTTTGGCTCTATACACCACCACAATGGATTTGAAATTAAACGAACAAGACGTGCTTTAACTGCAGACTTTCAGCTTTAATTTGAGGGTATTTACATCCAAATCAGTTGAACGGTGTAGGAATTACAACAGTTTGTATATGTGCCTCCCGCTTTTTAAAGGACCAGAAGTAATGGGACAATTGGCTGCTCAGATGTTCCATGGCCAGGTGTGTGTTATTCCCTCATTATCCCATTTACAAGGAGCAGATAAAAGGTCCATAGTTCATTTCAAGTGTGCTATTTGCATTTGGAATCGGTTGCTGTCAACTCTCAATATGAGATCCAAAGAACTGTCACTATCAGTGAAGCAAGCCATCATTAGGCTGAAAAAACAAAACAAACCCATCAGAGAGATAGCAAAAACATTAGGTGTAGCCAAATCAACTGTTTGGAACATCCTTAAAAAGAGAGAACGCCCTGGTGAGCTCAACAAAACCAAAATACTCGGAAGGCCACGGAAAACAACTGGGGTGGATGACCTAAGAATTCTTTCCCTGGTGAAGAAAACGCCCTTCACAACATTTGGCCAAATCAAGAACACTCTCCAGGAGGTAGGTGTATGGTTGTCAAAGTCAACAATCAAGAGAAGAAGACTTCACCAGAGTGAATACAGAGGGTTCACCACAAGATGTAAACCATTGGTGAGCCTCAAAAACAGGAAGGCCAGATTAGAGTTTGCCAAACAACATTTAAAAAAGCCTTCACAGTTCTGAAACAACATCCTGTGGACAGATGAGACCAAGATCAACTTGTACCAGAGTGATGGAAAGAGAAGAGTATGGAGAAGGAAAGGAACTGCTCGTGATCCAAAGCATACCACCTCATCGGTGAAGCATGGTGGTGGCAGTGTCATGGAGTGGGCATGTATGGCTGCCAATGGAACTGGTTCTCTTGTATTTATTGATGATGTGACTGCTGACAAAAGCAGCGGGATGAATTCTGAAGTGTTTCGGGCAATATTATCTGCTCATATTCAGCCAAATGCTTCAGAACGCTTTGGACAGTGCTTCACAGTGCAGATGGACAATGACCCGAAGCATACTGCAAAAGCAACCAAAGAGTTTTTTAAGGGAAAGAAGTGGAATGTTATGCAATGGCCAAGTCAATCACCTGACCTGAATCCGATTGAGCATGCATTTCACTTGCTGAAGACAAAACTGAAGGGAAAATGCCCCAAGAACAAGCAGGAACTGAAGACAGTTGCAGTAGAGGCCTAGCAGAGCATCACCAGGGATGAAACCCAGCGTCTGGTGATGTCTATGTGTTCCAGACTTCAGGCTGTAATTGACTGCAAAGGACTGGCAACCAAGTATTAAAAAGTGAAAGTTTGATTTATGATTGTTAATCTATCCCATAACACACACCTGGCCATGGAACAGCTGAGTAGCCAATTCTCCCATTACTTTTGGTCCCATAAAAAGTTGGAGACATATACAAACTGTTGTAATTTCTACACCGTTCACCTGATTTGGATGTAAATACCCTCAAATTAAAGCTGAAATTCTGCAGCTAAAGCACATCTTGTTTGTTTCATTTCAAATCCATTGTGGTGGTGTATAGAGCCAAAAAGATTAGAATTGTGTCGATGTCGCAATATTTATGGACCTGACTGTATTCACAAATACAACTCCCATTACAGTCTTCACTGCCCACGGTGCAATGACCCAGACAGCAGCTTCTTCCACCTGATATGATCCTGCCCCTCCATCCAGGGATACTGGTCACAAATAGTCAAATTTCTTCACGACCAGATGGGCTCCCCCCTGACAGTATGCCGCCGCCAATGTATACTGGGAATCCTTTCACTTCCTGAGAAAGAGAAGTAACTTAATATTTTTTTGCAGGAGTCCCTCTTTCTTGCTAGAATGCAAATAGCCAGGGCCTGGTTGAGAGCCCCCCCCCCCCCACCTTGCAGCAATGGCTCAAAGCAGTCAATGATGTATGCTCATGGAGGTTGCCCAGACAAATACTTCAAAATTCCGAACAGATGGCTGGAGGACTCCTCCACCTGCTGTGAACTGGCTGTACCCTAGCAGACCCCTTACGCTATCCACTGATTGGTGCTACATCTGTACCTGTAAACTATTATGTTCAGAGTTGACCTTCTTGCAAGCAGATATAGTACTCTCTGTTATGACTGGTGTATACATGTCAATTGTCAATGCCCTTTCGTGTAGTGCATGCTGCCCTTTTGTACACTGTTTGAACCCATTGATTATTGCTAAACTCAATAAAACTTGTGTTCTTTTGACTAAAATACAGCTGTTCTGTGAAGCCTTCAGAAATTTGTTAGAGAACCTTAGTGAACAAATAGCATTATTAAGGCCAAGGAACACACCAGACAGGTCAGGGATAAAGTTGTGGAGAAGTTTAAAGCAGGGTTAGGTCATAAAACATTTCCCAAGCTTTGAACATCTCACTGAGCACTGTTCAATCCATCATCTGAAAATGGAAAGTGCATGGCACAACTGCAAACCTACCAAGACCTGGCCGTCCACCTAAACTGACAGGCCGGGCAAGGAGAGCATTAATCAGAGAAGCAGCCTAGAGGCCCATGGTAACTCTTGAGTAGCTGCAGAGATCCACAGCTCAGGTGGGAGAATCTGTCCACAGGACAACTATTAGTCGTGCACTCCACAAATCTGGCCTTTAAGAAAGATTGGCAAGAAGAAAGCCATTGTTAAAAGAAAGCCATAAAAAGCCCCGTTTGCAGTGTGCAAGAAGCCATGTGGGGGACACAGCAAACATGTGACAGAAGGTGCTCTACCATTTAGGCCAAAAAGGTGAACTTTTTGGCCTAAAAGCAAAATGCTATGTGTGGCAGAAAACTCACACTGAACACACTATCCCCACCGTGAAACATGGTGGTGGCAGCATCATGTTGTGGGGTTGCTTTTCTTCAGCAGGACAGGGAAGCTGGTCAGAGTTGATGGAAAGATGGATGGAGCCAAATACAGGGCAATGTTAGAAGAAAACATGTTAAAGACTTGAGACTGGGGCAGAGGTTCACCTCCCAGCAGGATAACCGCCCTAAGCATACAGCCAGAGCTACAATGGAATGGTTTAGACCAAAGCATATTCATGTGTTAGAATGGCCCAGTCAAAGTCCAGACCTAAATCCAATTGAGAATCTGTGGCAAGACTTGAAAATTGCTGTTTGCAGATGCTCTCCATCCAATCTGACAGAGCTTGAGCTATTTTTGAAAGAAGAATGGGCAAAAATGTCACTCTGTAGATGCAGTGGAGTATCTAAGATATGGCACATATGGCAAGTGCCACGTGCGCCATTGGGAGGGTCCCCTGCACAAAAAAAAAAACCCACCCGTCCTCCTGCAGCTGCCTCTCGGCTCTCGCGGCCACCTCCCAGGGCCGGATTAACGTTGGGGCTAATGGAGATGCAGCTCCAGGCCTCTACCACAATATAGGCCCACAGATCCTGAATTACTGGCCGCTACATTCCCTTGGCCCAATTAATTACACAGTGACAACAGTGTGAAGACTTACTGACCAGTTTGAGCCGGCCGGCGGCGACCGATATGTGTTACATTGCCTTATTCTGCTGCCCTGCAGAGAACAGCTTAGGCTTAGCTACACTGCATAGTCTTGGAGTTGCCCTGTATCAGTGCGCTGCTGAGGCACGCTCCTCCCCTTGGAGACCAGTCCACACTGCAGCAAACTTCCCTGTCCGTCGGTGATGTCAGAGGCTGGCCCGGCGGCCCGATTGAGACCAAGATTAACTTATTTGGTTCAGATGGTGTCTTACCTACAGTCACAGGTGTTGGGAGTGTCATGGTCTGGGGCTGCATGAGTGCTTGCCTAGTGGTAGCACCAGCCCTGGTAACATGACAATTCCAAGGGGTATGAATACTTTTTGAAGGTGGAGTGTGTGTATGTGTATGTGTATATGTGTGTGTGTATGTATATATATATATATATCGCGTTGATTATCTTACTACAATGGCATCTGAATGTCAGTGGGATACCTTAGGCGGCAATGAAACATTTTGTACATTAAGCTGATGTGTTGAAAGCAGGAAAAATGGGCATTGCAGTTTGTTGTGTATGGGATTCCATAGCTGCAGACCAGTCAGGGTGCCCATGCCCGTCTCCACAGACCAATGGAGCAATGCAAGAAGGTGGCCTGGTCTGATGAATCACATTTTTTTTTTTTACATTATGTGAATGGCGGGGGTGTGTGCGTTACTTACCTGGGGAAGAGATGGCACCAGGATGCACTATGGGAAGAAGGCTAGCCGGCAGAGGCAGTGTGATGCTTTGGGCAATGTTCTGCTGAGAAACCTTGGGCCCTGCCATTCATGTGGATGTTACTTAATTAAACATTGTTGATACACACCTTCATGGAAACAGTATTCCCTGATGGCAATGCCCTCTTTCAGCAGAATAATGCACCCTGCCAAACTACAAAAATGGTTCAAGAATGGTTTAAGGAACACAACAACGAGGTGCTGACTTGGCCTCCAAATTCTCCAGATCTCAGTCCATTGAACATCTGTGGAATATGCTATAAAACAGGTCTGATCCATGGAGGTTCCACCTCACCACTTACAGGACTTAAAGGATCTGCTACTGATGGCTTGGTGCCAGATACCACAGCATACCTTCAGAGGTCTAGTGGAGTCTATTCCTTGACAGGTCAGGAATGTTTTGATGGCCAAAGGGGGACCTACTCAATATTTGGTGGGTGGTCATTGTGAAATTAACACAAGTTATAACAAGATATTGCATAGCACAATATACCCATAGAAATATGACATTACTGGCTTTGCATAACAAAAGTCTTGGCTTCAGTGTGCATAAATGCAACAGGTAAAATTGACACTCAAAAATACAATGAAGTAAGTTGCAACAATCATGAAATGCATATCATGCCAATAGAGATTTCTCTATGGTAACATGCCAGATAAGTAGTTACAAACAGATAAGATCAACTTGGAATAATTTGAAGGGGAAATTAAGAGGCAGCAACATCTCAAGATGTAAGTAGGAGGGTAGAGAGGGAGACTAAGAAGGGAAGGGAATATCTTAGAGCAGGGGTGTCCAACCCACAGGCCGCATGCGGCCCAGAGAGTTTGGCATGCAGTCTGGGAACATCTGGAGGAATGACAGGGAAGCTCTGCAAGCACAGCAGTCATGGCAACCGACACAGACAAGCCTGGCAAAGTCACATCTGTAGGGACGCTGGAGATGCCATGTAAGCATAACAGCCGTGGCAGCCTACATTGTCAAGTGAGGCAAATGCACATCTGGAGAGATGCCAGGTCTGCCATGTTTGCAATAGCACTGGCAGCATGGAATGCAGGGGCGACATGTAAGTAAATGCTGCATGGCTGGATCTAGGAGGCTGCTGGGGTGGGCCAGATTTCAATTGTGCCCCCTCGAAGCCCCCTGCCCACAACTCCCCCCCTCTACCACCCCACACAGCACATACAGTATCTCACAAAAGTGAGTACACACATTTTTGTAAATATTTTATTCTATCTTTTCATGTGGCAACACTGAAGAATTGACACTTTGCTACAATGTAAAGTAGTGAGTGTACAGCTTGTATAACAGTGTAAATTTGCTGTCCCCTCAAAATAACACAACACACAGCCATTAATGTCTAACAAAAGTGAGTACACCCCTAAGTGAAAATGTCCAAATTGGGCCCAATTGGCCATTTTCCCTCCCCGGTGTTATGTGACTTGTTAGTGTTACAAGGTCTCAGGTGTGAATGGGGAGCAGGTGTGTTAAATTTGGTGTTATTGCTCTCACTCTCTCATACTGGTCACTGGAAGTTCAACATGGCACCTCATGGCAAAGAACTCTCTGAGGGTCTGAAAAAAAGAATTGTTGCTCTACATAAAGATGGCCTAGGCTATAAGAAGATTGCCAAGACCCTGAAACTGAGCTGCAGCATGGTGGCCAAGACCATACAGCAGTTTAACAGGAAAGGTTCAGATCAGATCAGACCTCGTCATGGTCGACCAAAGAAGTTGAGTGCACATGCTCAGCGTCATATCCAGAGGTTGTCTTTGGGAAATAGACATATGAGTGCTGCCAGCATTGCTGCAGAGGTTGAAGAGGTGGGGGGGTCAGTCTGTCAGTGCTCAGACCATACGCACACTGCATTAAATTGGTCTGCATGGCTGTTGTTCCTGGAGGAAGCCTCTTCTAAAGATGATGCACAAGAAAGCCTGTAAACAGTTTGCTGAAGACAAGCAGACTAAGGACATGGATTACTGGAACCGTGTCCTGTGGTCTGATGAGACCAAGATAAACTTATTTGGTTCAGATGGTGTCAAGTGTGTGTGGAGGCAACCAGGTGAGGAGTACAAAGACAAGTGTGTCTTACCTACAGTCACAGGTGGTGGGAGTGTCATGGTCTGGGGCTGCATGAGTGCTGCTGGCACTGGGGAGCTACAGTTCATTGAGGGAACCATGAATGCTAACATGTATTGTGACATACTGAAGCAGAGCATGATCCCCTCCCTTCAGAGACTGGGCCGCAGGGCAGTATTCCAACACACCTCCAAAAGGACTACTGCCTTGCTAAAAAAGCCAAGGGTAAAGGTGATGGACTGGCCAAGCATGTCTTCAGACCTAAGCCCTATTGAGCATCTGTGGGGCATCCTCAAACGGAAGGTGGAGGAGTGCAAGGTCTCTAACATCCACCAGCTCTGTGATGTCATCATGGAGGAGTGGAAGAGGACTCCAGTGGCAACCTGTCAAGCTCTGGTGAACTCTATGCCCAAGAGGGCTAAGGCAGTGCTGGAAAATAATGGGCCCACACAAAATATTGACACTTTGGGCCAAATTTGGACATTTTCACTTAGGTGTGTACTTACTTTTGTTGCCAGCGGTTTAGGCATTAATGGCTGTGTGTTGAGTTATTTTTGAGTTATACAAGCTGTACAAAGTGTCATTTCTTCAGTGTTTTCACATAAAAAGGTAGAATAAAATATTTACAAAAATGTGAGGGGTGTACTCACTTTTGTGAGATATTGTACATAGGGGATTAGGGCCAGTGCGAATTACAGTGTCAGGTCCTCCTGTGGTTCTTAGCAGGTAGGTGTGACCACTGTCGTCGGAAGCCGCACGTATTCACAGCTCACTGCACAGCCAGTGATTTACCTGGGGTTATCTCTATTGGACGCACTTTGTCTGCACAGAGAGTTGTGAATAGGTGCGCCCGCCTTGCAACCTGTCATTTATAGTGAGCGGGGCCGGCGACCGCATCCTTCATCCGTCTGCAACTTCTTATTAGCTTATTGTTGGTTAAAAACAGTGTCAAGTATTGCACTAGTTTTATGTTGCCCTGAAGTTTTCTTACTCAGGTACATTATCTATGGTAGTGATCGTTAACGTGATCTGCCCTACTTTTTCTGCTCATCAGCTATCCTTATTATTAGTGTATTTTATGAGTGGCCCAAGACAATTCCTCTTCCAGTGTGGCCCAGGAAAGTCAAAAGGCTGTACACTTGTACACCCCTGGCTAAGAGGAATGGGTGAGAGCATGATGGCAAGTCAAAGTACATTTTTGGAAAATATCTCCAGTATATAATCTACAAAGAGATATCAAAGTAACCCCAGGGATCCCACACCTGTTAGCAGTGAGGGTTTTATTAATTCTCGTTGTTAGAGCTTCATGGGTTTGACTTCTTGAATGCAACCGTATAGGTTGGGTGTTGTGCCTACGTCCAATGAGAAACGATCAAACCTCTAGCGGCAGCAAGTACATGCAAGAGAAGCTTTCTGGCCTCTTTAAACATTGTAGAAGGGGGAAGACCTAGTAGGTATATGGATGGATCAAGTGGAATTTTAATATGTAAATGAGTGCAAACAATAGATTCCATTTCTTGCCAAAATGTCCAGAGTATGTACTAGAGTGTTCCTGTTTGGTTTAAGCCTCTTCAGTAGCGATCTGATATGTTCAAGTTAGGAGTATGTATTTCTTATAAACTGTACACAGGGCCATATTTAGTACGAGTTTTGTGAGTAGCCCTCCATTTAGTATTAATTTCTTTAACCAGAATTCTTTACGTTTTTCAGCTTTTCTCTCCCAGCTCAGAATTCCTGAGGGAGGGGCTGAGCACTGCTGCTGAGGTCAGCTGGAGAGATAGAGCCCTGCTGTGTTATCTATATAGATAAGAATATTTCTGATATAACACTGACACGGGTGAACTTATTCTTCTAATACAGAGGAGATAGAGCTTGGTTAATTATGAGAGCAGAGAGGAGAAGCTACCAGAGGAAGAGGGAGGGGGGAGATGAAGACAGGCACACAGGAGATAGGAGAGCTGGGAGTGACATAGCCTGCATTGACCACGGGGCTCTCAAGATAAGCTATATACAGGGGGAGTGAGTACACAGGGGGGAAGACATGACCTGGCATGATCAAACAGGTATTTTAGGGGATACAGAGGGATAATTTAAAAAGCAAAAGCACCACGCTGCTAGTTGCACATTAAAGAGACAGGAGCAGCATTTTTTTTGGGGGGGGGGGGGGGTTAACAAACGCTTTAAGCAGAAAGGAAGACTAAGTCCTCAGTTGTACATCGTTCCTATCTTGGAGTATCCCACCACTTCCCTCATCCCTATCCAAATTCTCAAAAATAAAAGCCGCAAAAAAACAACAACATCCCCTAGACTGGTCTTTGGAGAAAGAGCGAATGTGTGTAATTCCTGCTGCTCCAATGGGAGTACTGCTACATTTGTTTTTTCTTAATTTTTTTTACAAGCAGTGCTTTTTTGGGGGGGGGGGGGCTTTGGTGAAATATAACCCGGAAATCTCACTTTTAAGACAGAGACACATTCCCCGGTTCCGTTCTGCAGTCTCTGCTGCACAGAATGAACGAACAGGAAGAGTTCTGCACAGCCTTCCTGTTCATAGATTATTAAGCTTCAGGTATGAATGAACACAGTGAGTAATTGGTACCAGCTGCAATTTTTTTCACATTTTTGCTCTTGGGGTTAGATATAAGTGCACCTAAACAATTGTATAATGACTTCAGAAGAAGCCAAACAGGTTCTGAAGTCTTGCTTTTGTAATAGGTTACCCATGATTATCCCTTAAACTCCAAATTCTCAACATCCACACTACAGGGAAATCCATGAAATTTTATAGGCATCCTAATTTCTATTTCCGTCACTATATTATACCACAGTATGTAACAAACATGAATCCTCGTGATCACTCGCACTTCTTCACTTTAAATATGTAATTACAATTTCACACCATAGAAAACCCTAGTCACCATCGCTAGTCTGCTATACAGAAGAAGAATAGTTCTCATGCAGAATTTTTTTTTGTGGCTTCCAGCATCCTTTAAATCTAAAGCGTGATATTCCCGATATTAAGAGGACAGAATAAAACTAAGCATTGTTCTAATGCAACAATCCAAGTGAGACGTATGCACATTCTTGGGGGTAATTAGCTCATAGAAATGTGCCCTAGTTTTCACAGAACAGCTCTTTTCTATGCTGGTTTTGCTATTTATAATTGCTTAAAAATTAATGCGTTCTGTCATTGGTGTGACATGAAGTTTGTAAACAACTACATCCATTATAATAATAACTGTAGAAATATAGATAGTACTGCCTACAGAAGTATAGGGGCCTAAGGTATGCTGGCTTTTAAGATCAGTTAGGTTAAGTTCACACTTATGTAGACCCTGCTGCATCCTGAATTCCTGCATTATTATTCATTATTATTATATATATATTTTTAATATTATTATTATTATTATTTTTTTTAAGAGAGTTTAACAGGCCGCCTGCGATCTCAACCAGCTATGTTAAATTTGCAGTGGCCACATCATGTGTACAATCCCTCCAGTGTGTTATCTTTAAGGTGGGAAGTCAGGTGACTGTAAAAACGCGGCTCATACCTTTTTGTTTTTACTGCCACTTACCTGCCCGTGTGAAAGATCCCTTTAAGCTGAACTCTGGCCAGATATAAAAAAAAAAAAGTAGTAATTCAGTCATGTTCATTTAAAACATATTAAATGTGTTTTTAAATGTAGCTACTATAAATACCTGACTTGGTATTGCCTTCTTGTAATTCTCTTTACAGCAGCACTCAGACTAGGAAAGGGAGGGGCACCTCCTGCGTACAATTGAGCTGACAAGGTACTTTATGACAAATAGAATGAGCAGAAGGTTGAATCATCACTGTCCAATCACAGGCTAGGAGCAGGGGGATGACCAGTGTATTGATAAGAGCTATTTTATCTAAGGGAAATTCCCAAAACCTGGCCCGTTGGGGGTACTTGAGGACTGAGGTTGAGAACCACTGCTCTAAGGCAGTGGTTCTCAACCCTGTCCTTAAGTACCCCCAACAGGCCATGTTTGCAGGTTTTCCTTTATCTTGCACAGGTGCTTTAAATCAGAGTCAATGGCTTGTTATTTTGGACAGCTATTTTATCTAAGAGAAATTCCCAAAACATGGCCTGTTGGGGGTACTTGAGGACAGGGCTGAGAACCACTGCTCTAAGGCATGCAGTAAATGAGATCCCTCTCACTCCTTAATTTTAGGGTCTAGTTTGGCCCCTTCATCAGGTAACACCTACTCCATGTATACCACTCACTCCTTTTGTTTTTTTTTTTGTTTTTTTAGACGCAGATTCCCACTGACCCTCCCACTTCATTGCTACTCTCCCTGCATAGTTTGCATTACTGTAGGTGGAATACTGCGTGTACTTATAGTTCATGGGCTTTAGGTCTGCACAACATCACTGCATCACTACGTCATTGGTTGTAGGTGTACTAATGTAGAGACGGCTCACTGTTTCTAGACATGGCTGCCTTGTGTGCAGAGCTGGATCATTCTTGAAGTGTTACTAAACCCAGAGAAGGAAGGAACCACGAAGTCCTGCAGGGGACCAGGCATCCAACACACCTGTTTCTGGTCCCACTTTGGATCATGTGCTGCATTACGGTCCGACTCCATGTCACACAGCGTGTTCTGGTCCAACTTGAGGTCACACGGCGTGTTGTGTTCCCACTCCAGGTCACACACACACTGCCTTCTGGTCCCACTCTAGGCCATGTAAGATTTTCTAGTCCTGCATACTAAGTTTTGGTCCTATTTCAGATCATACAATACATTCTAGCCTTCTGGTCCTACCCTAGGTCACGTACTGACTTTTGGTCCCACTTCACATTTTACAATTCATTCTGGTCCCGCTCCAGGTTACACACTGCATTCTGATCCCACTCCAGTTCACACACTGCCTTCTGGTCCCACTCCAGGTCGCACACTGCCTTCTGATCCCACTCCAGGTCACACACTGCCTTCTGGTCCCACTCCAGGTCACACACTGCCTTCTGGTCCCACTCCAGGTCACACACTGCCTTCTGATCCCACTCCAGGTTACACACTGCCTTCTGGTCCCACTCCAGGTTACACACTGCATTCTGATCCCACTCCAGGTTACACACTGCCTTCTGATCCCACTCCAGGTCACACACTGCCTTCTGGTCCCACTCCAGGTCACACACTGCATTCTGATCCCACTCCAGGTCACATATTGCCTTCTGGTCCCGCTCCAGGTTACACACTGCATTCTAATCCCACTCCAGGTCACACACTGCCCTCAGTCCTGCTCTAATTAACGCAGTGTTTTCTACTCCCACTCTAGGTCACAATGTTTTCTAGTCCCAATCCAGGTCATATACTGAGTTTTGGTCATGCTTCAGGTAACACGCTGTCTTCTGCTCCCACCCTAGTTCACACACTGCCTTCTGGTCCTAGTTTAGGTCACACACTGCCTTTCGGTCCCAAAATAAATCATGCAGTGTTTTGTACTCTTACTCCAGCTCACATACTGTGTTTTGGTCCCACTTCAGGCCATACAATGCATTATGGTTGGACTCATAGTGTTTTGTAGTCCCGCGCCAGGTCACATACTGAGTTCTGGAAATACTTCTGATAGTACAATGCATTCTTGTCCCATTCCAGGTCACACTCTATCTTCTGGTCCCACTCTACATCAGAAAGCATTTTCTAATCCCAGCCCAGGTCATATTTAGAGTTTTGGTCACACTTCAGGTCATAGGGTTGATTCTGATTCCATTTAAGGTCACACGCTGTTTTCTAGTCCTACTCTATGTCTTGCAATGTGTTCTAGTATAGGGTGAACAGATGCGCCTGGTTTCAGGGGACAGTCCCCTGATTGAGAACACTGCCCCGGAAGAAATCTGTCCCCGGTTTTGTCCCCGCTTTGCGGGGCTGGGGACATATGGTCATCCTACTCTGGGGGTCAGCAAGCTGTCAGTCGCGATCGACCCGTTGACCGCGGGTAGTCGACGGGTTGATCGGGAACACAGCCCCACACACAGACCTTCCCCCAGCCGCTGCTCTCCGCGGAGATCGGGAGAAGGCACATGCTTTGGGAGACATGGGACACTGCAATAGTAGGAGGGGCAGAGAAACCTACTGCAGGGTGGAGGACACTATAGTGGGGGGTGATGTGAAAGGGGGCAGGACATCGCTATGGGAAAGCAGACTACACTATTGTATGGGGGCAGAGGTCCCTACTGCGGGGGGAGGGAAGTAAAACTACTGTGTGTGTGTGGGGGGGGGGGGTCAGAGGACACTATGCTGTGTTTTTATTGGGTGCTTGACAGTTATTTTTTTTAAAGGGCAACCCCCCGGATTTTTGATTTCCTCCATGTTGTTCAGGTAGATCTCAAACTCTGAAAGGTTGCTTACCCCTGCCCTACTATATTTTTGTCTGGGCTGGGCTGTGACAGGCACTGAACACACTGAGCTGCCGGGTACTGAACAGACTGCATTGATGGACACAGAACAGGCTGGATTGATGCGCACTGAACAGGCTGAGCTGATGGACACTGAACAGGCTGAGCTGATGGACAATGAACAGGCTGAGCTGATGGACACTGAACAGGCTGAGCTGATGGACACTGAACAGGCTGAGCTGATGGACACTGAACAGGCTGAGCTGATGGGCACTGAACAGGCTGAGCTGATGGGCACTGAACAGGCTGAGCTGATGGGCACTGAACAGGCTGAGCTTATGGGCACTGAACAGGCTGAGCTGATGGGCACTAAACTGGCTGCATTTATGGGCACTGAACAGGTTGCATTGATGGACATTGAACAGGCTGCGTTGATGGACACTGAACAGGCTGCGTTGATGGGCACTGAACAGGATGAGCTGATGGGCACTGAACAGGCTACATTTATGGGCACCGAACATGCTGCATTTATTGGCACTGAACATGCTGCATTTATGGGCACTGAACATGCTGCATTGATGGGCACTGAACAGGCTGCATTGATGGGCACTGAACAGGCTGCATTGATGGGCACTGAACATGCTGCATTGATGGGCACTGAACATGCTGCATTGATGGGCACTGAACAGGCTGCATTGATGGGCACTGAACAGGCTGCATTGATGGGCACTGAACAGGCTGCATTGATGGGCACTGAACAGGCAGAGCTGATGGGCACTGATCAGGCTGAATTTATGGGCACTGAACAGGCTGCATTGAAGGGCATTGGACAGTTTGCTTTGATGGACGCTGAACGGGCTGCATTGATGGGCACTGAACGGGCTGCATTGATGGGCACTGAACAGGCTGCATTGATGGGCACTGAACAGGCTGCATTGATGGGCACTGAACAGGCTGCATTGATGGGCACTGAACAGGCTGCATTGATGGGCACTGAACATGCTGCATTGATGGGCACTGAACATGCTGCATTGATGGGCACTGAACAGGCTGCATTGATGGGCACTGAACAGGCTGCATTGATTGGCACTGAACAGGCTGAGCTGATGGGCACTGATCAGGCTGAATTTATGGGCACTGAACAGGCTGCATTGATGGCATTGGACAGTTTGCTTTGATGGACGCTGAACAGGCTGCATTGATGGGCACAGAACAGGCTGCATTGATGGGCACAGAACAGGCTGCATTGATGGGCACAGAACACGCTGAGCTGATGGACACTGAACAAGCTGCATTTATGGGCACTGAACAGGCTGAGCGGATGGGCACTGAACAGACTGCATTTATGGGCACTGAACAGGCTGCATTGATGCGCACTGAACAAGCTGCATTGATGCGCACTGAACAGGCTGCATTGATGCGCATTGAACAGGCTGCATTGATGCGCATTGAACAGGCTGCATTGATGCACACTGTACAGGCTGCATTGATGCTCACTGAACAGGCTGCATTGATGCTCACTGAACAGGCTGCATTGATGCTCACTGAACAGGCTGCATTGATGCTCACTGAACAGGCTGCATTGATTCTCACTGAACAGGCTGCATTGATGCTCACTGAACAGGCTGCATTGATGCTCACTGAACAGGCTGCATTGATGCTCACTGAACAGGCTGCATTGATGCTCACTGAACAGGCTGCATTGATGCACACTGAACAGGCTGAGCTGATAGGCACTGAACAGGATGAGCTGATGGGCACTGAACAGGCTACATTGATGGGCACTGGACATGCTGCATTGATGGGCACTGAACATGCTGCATTGATGGGCACTGAACATGCTGCATTGATGGGCAGTAGTGAGGCTGCATTGATGGTCACTGAACAGGCTGCATTTATGGGCATTGAACAGGCTGCATTGATGGGCACTGAAGAGGCTGCATTGATGGGCACTGAAGAGGCTGCATTGATGGGCACTGAAGAGGCTGCAATGATGGGCACTGAAGAGGCTGCAATGATGGGCACTGAAGAGGCTGCAATGATGGGCACTGAACAGGATGAGCTGATGGGCACTGAATAGGTTACATTGATGGGCACTGAACATGCTGCATTGATGGGCAGTAGTGAGGCTGCATTGATGGTCACTGAACAGGCTGCATTTATGGGCATTGAACAGGCTGCATTGATGGGCACTGAAGAGGCTGCATTGATGGGCACTGAAGAGGCTGCATTGATGGGCACTGAAGAGGCTGCAATGATGGGCACTGAAGAGGCTGCAATGATGGGCACTGAACAGGATGAGCTGATGGGCACTGAATAGGTTACATTGATGGGCACTGAACATGCTGCATTGATGGGCACTGAGCAGGTTACATTGATGGGCATTGAACAGGCTGCATTGATTGGCACTGAACAGGCTGAGCTGGTGGGCACTGAACAGGCTGAATTTATGGGCACTGAACAGCCTGAGCTGATGGGCACGGAGCAGGCTGCATTGATGGGCATTGAACAGTTTGCTTTGATGGGCACTGAACAGGCTGCATTGATGGGCACTGAACAGGCTCAGCTAATGGGCAATGAACAGACTGCATTGATGGGCACTAAACAGACTGCATTGATGGGCACTGAACATACTGCATTTATGGGCACTGAACAGGCTGAATTGATGGGCACTGAACCGGCTGCATTGATCGGCATTGATGAAGCTGCATTGATGGGCAGTAGTGAGGGTGCATTTATGGTCACTGAACAGGCTGCATTTATGGGCATTGAACAGGCTACATTGATGGGCACTGGACATGCTGCATTGATGGGCACTGAACATGCTGCATTGATGGGCACTGAACATGCTGCATTGATGGGCACTGAACATGCTGCATTGATGGGCAGTAGTGAGGCTGCATTTATGGTCACTGAACAGGCTGCATTGATGGGCACTGAAGAGGCTGCATTGATGGGCACTGAAGAGGCTGCATTGATGGGCACTGAAGAGGCTGCATTG
This sequence comes from Glandirana rugosa, assembly GCA_018402905.1. Taxonomy (NCBI): domain Eukaryota; kingdom Metazoa; phylum Chordata; class Amphibia; order Anura; family Ranidae; genus Glandirana; species Glandirana rugosa. The sequence continues at coordinate 913,631 of BLSH010328942.1, forward strand.
ATGGGCACTGAACAGGCTGCATTGATGGGCACTGAACAGGCTGCATTGATTGGCACTGAACAGGCTTTGCTGATGGGCACTGATCAGGCTGAATTTATGGGCACTGAACAGCCTGAGCTGATGGGCATGGAACAGGCTGCATTGATGGGCATTGACCAGTTTGCTTTGACGGACACTGAACAGGCTGCATTGATGGGCACAGAACATGCTGCATTGATGGGCACTGAACAGGTTACATTGATGGGCATTGAACAGGCTTAGCTGATGGGCACTGGTGAGGCTGCATTGATGGGCACTGATCAGGCTGAATTGATGGACACTGGTGAGGCTGCACTGATGGGCACTGGTGAGGCTGCACTGATGGGCACTGGTGAGGCTGCACTGATGGGCACTGGTGAGGCTGCATTGGTGGGCACTGGTGAGGCTGCATTGATGGGCACTGGTAAAGCTGAGCTGATTGGAACTGGTGAGGCTGCGCCGATGGGCACTGATCGGGCTGCATTGATGGGTACTGATGAGGCTGCATTGATGGACACTGGTGAGGCTGCATTCATTGGCACTGATGAGGCTGCGCCGATGGGCACTGGTGAGAATAATATACTCTTGAAATATGATTTAAAATGCATGGTTTTCCCTTTTATGAACAAGAAAATAATGGGGTTATACGGTTGGGCTGGTATAATAATACCATGGGGCTGGTATGAAATTATTTCCAGAAATAATGTATATATCATACAATCATTACATAGACGCATACCACATACACTGCATATATCAATTGAGGAAAATATGCTTATAAAATAGTTTACGATTTGCCAATTAAAAAAAAAAAACATGTCCCCGGATTTCATTTTAAAAATCTGGTCACCTTATTCTAGTACTGCCCCAGGGCACATACTGCTGTCTTCCACTGGTGTGTGTCTCTCATCTTCCCACAGACTTTAATATTTTTCTATAGAGAATTGTTGTATGTCTGAATGTTTGTATTTGCACAGTTGTGACCATTGTGTACACAGGTAGTGTTACACTGTGTTCAGCTATTACAGATGGCATGTCCTGGCCTTCAAGTTATTAATATTGTGTCAATTATTGACAGATGAATGTGCTATGCTGAAACAACCTTACTTAAATCCAGTAATACTTTTACAAAAATAGATCTTTTCAAGCTAGACAATCTACAGTTCAGAGCAGGAAGCAGAAAACAATGCATGACGTTCACTGTGTCCTCCAAGCGGCGGCTCACAAGGTTATTTGAGATGTTGTCCTCTTATGGATCCCTATCAAAATTCTGAAACCTGCTCCTCTTTTTGTCATGCTATGATGGTGATAACTTGTACATCTCTTTGAAGTTTAACCCCTTCCTTACTGGGCACTTAAACCCCCCTCCTGCCCAGACCAATTTTTGGCTTTCAGCGCTGTCGCATTTTGAATGACAATTGCGCGGTCGTGCGACGTTGTACCCAAATAAAATGTGCGTCTTTTTTCCCCCCCCACAAATAGAGCTTTCTTTTGGTGGTATTTGATCACCTCTGCGTCATTTCTGATCGCTGCTATAAACAAAAAATGAGCGACAATTTTGCAAAAAAGAACAATATTTTTTACTTTTTGCTAAAGTACAAATCCATTAAAAAAAATTATTCATCAGTTTAGGCTGATACATATTCTTCTACATATTTTTGGTAAAAAAAAAAATCACAATCGGCGTATATTGATTGGTTTGCGCAAAAGTTATCGCGTCTACAAACTATGGGAATTGATTTATGGCGTTTTTATTATTTTTTTTACTGGTAATGGCGGCGATCTGCGATTTTTTTTTTTATCGGGACTGCGATATTGCAGCAGAAATGTCGGACATTTTTTACACATTTTTGGGACCAATGACATTTATACAGCGATCAGAAATTTAAATATCCACTGATTACTGTGTAAATGTCATTGGCATTGAAGGGGTTAACCTGCAGGGGGCAGTGAAGGGGTTAACAATGTTCCCTGGGTGTGTTCTAACTGTGGGGGGGCGGGGCTGGCCGGGACATAACAGATCTAACTGATCCCAGTGACAGGGATCAGTAGATCTGGTATGTCCCCCTTCACAGAACGGGGAACCGCCGTGTTTACAACGGTGGTTCCCCGTTCTGCAGCTCTGTCAGGCGATCGTGGGTCTCAAGCAAACATCGAGTCCGCCCGACCCACGGGCACGCCGCTGCCACCAGGGGGCGCGCCGGGAGCGTGCACAGGGGACGAGGTCCATGGACGTCGTCCCGGGATTTCAGATCCGTGCTGGAGCCGTACTTCGGCAATAGCGCGGATCTGTAGGGTTTAATCTACTTATATTTTTTGCTCTCCTTTGCCCCCTCATCAACACGCTAATGACTTTTTGTTTAACTGCCTCAGGACCGCCCACCGTCAAATGACGGCGGAGTGGTCCTGCTCTCCCAGCGGGTGGACGTCATATGACGTCCTCCCTTTAAGCCGGGATTGCGCGCGATCGTCATGCCGAGGTCGTGCCTAGACTT
>BLSH010328942.1:967796-982817 GCA_018402905.1 Glandirana rugosa
TGGATGGATGGGTGAGCATGGATGGATGGATGGATGGATGGGTGGGTGGGTGAGGATGGATTGAGTGAGGATGGGTGGGGGGTGGATGGCTGGGTGGGTGGTGGGTGGCTGATGATGGCTGGGTGGGTGGTGGGTGGCTGATGGTGGCTGGGGGGTGGTGGGTGGGTGGTAAATAGATGGTGGGGAGGAGTATTTTGTCACTAGGCAGCGCTGTGGGCATTGCACATCGCCCACAGCGCTGCAGCACCACCTCTCTCCCCCCTCTCTCCTCTCACACTGCACCGATCGGTGCGGAGAGGAGAGACAAGCCGGCGCTTCCACCGGCTTGTTTACATGTGATCACGCCGTCATTTGACGGCGCGATCACGTGGTGAAAGGCCGCGCACAGCGGCCATTCACCCCGATCCGTGATCAATCGGGTCCCCCGGACCCGACGGTCACGGATGTTCCCGTGTGCGCGCCCCAGGGGGCGCGCAGGAAGCGCGATTCTGGGAGGACGTCAATAGACGTCCTCCCAGAATTAAGCAACCGCCCTGTAGACGTTAATTGTCTATGGGGCGGTTGTTAAGCTGTTAATCAGCCATAGAACCTGTGTAATTAATATGTGTTTGGTTTTAAAGGGATGAGGTGGCAACTCTAATCTTCTCATCTGGTAAAAATGTAGTTTCAATAGTTCATTCTCTTGAACTACAGGGCACAGTCTCAACTGCTGCTTAAAACTTCAACAAAGAAGTTAAAAAAGGATTTGAACTCACAAACCTATGCATGTGATAATGCTGGCATATACTCAATGCCAAAGCCCCAGACTGCAAGTAAGCTTGTTGTGGCCAAACTTGACTAGTCTCTCACATAACCTACTAAAAGATCTTTGTATATGGTAATAGGCTCCTTTCAATGGCCAATTACCTTGGACAATAGGACATCGTAACAAATGATGCCATTATTTTCAAGATCTTTCACTACACATAATCTCCATTTCTACTCCATCAACAGTATCTGACACTGACCTGGCTAGAGACTAGAGAAATATGTGATCACCACATTTTTTAGTCTTCATGCACACAGGACGTTAAAAAAACTTCCTAAAAACGTCAGTAGCTTTGTCAGCTTTTATTAGCATTATATTACCGGCATTTTTGCGCTTATTTAAAGGGCCAGCGTTTTTGTTTTTTTTTCTCAATTGATCTAAAATATCCAAAAACTTTGGGAACTGGCGTTTAGCTGCGTTTCTGCGCATTTTTGAGTGTTTGAGCATTTTTACAGCTGAAAAACGTCTCTCAGAACCCACTGGTCTTGGGTTTTTTTATAACTCAAAAACATCCCTGCCAAAAACAGTTGATAACAGCCTATGTGTGCATGAACACATAGGATAACATGATGGAGAGTTTATTGACTGTAGAAAAAAACATCTGCAGCTAAAAACAGCCGCTGTAAAACAGTCAAAAAATGTCCTGTTTGCATGAGGCCTTAGAGTTAAACAGATACAATGGGTGAAATAACAGATGTCATATCTTGCCAAATATGTCACTTTGTGGTTTGCTGATCTCAAGGAATCCATAGACTGGAAAAGAACATACTAGATATTATTAGAATTTATTAAAGTCAAAGGGAGTCTAACCTAACCATTTTTTTTTATTTAAGAAGCCGGTTTTTGGTGTCAACTAACAGTTAGGCTTTTTGACATGAGGCTTTTAGCCTTGTTTATGAGTTGGGACTGAAATGACCAATGCAGCCAACACATGTGGAGTAAACAAGCCCTTTATGTGATTTTTTTCTATTTTGTGTATTCAATCATTATTTTTACAATAATCTTTTACAGTTATTTTACATTTATCATTGTTTCTTTTCCCATTGGTCTAAATGCATGTAGCCAAAAATAGCTAAATTGTAATGACTTTTGCAGAAAGTCTGCCCCACCCCTCCCCTCCCCTCCCCTCCCCTTGTGCAACATGCCCTTCCCGCATATCAGGATAATAGTTATACCCATGTACCTGAAGCGTTGTCAATACAAAGTTGCTTAATGTAGAAGGAACAAAAGGTGAACTCCCCCTACTCCATCATGTTTTATTCAGGTAAAACCGCTGTCCGATAATGCCTATCTATGCTTTTTTTTTTTTTAAAAAATACTTTTTTATTGATTTTCAAAACATACAAACAAACCGCCATTTGCGGAAATCCCAATTGGGAAAAACATAACAATTTGCTGCCATTATAACACATTGTCTACGTTGTCTCCTTCTGAACATCATATACAGTTAGTGGTTGTTACATAATCCGTATACACAAGCCCGCCTCCCACGACCATATATCCCATAATTAGTCGAACCAACATTGCTCTCTTTCTCTAAATGTCAGACACCGTGTCCGTGGATGCTAACCATCCACCCCAAACCTTCTCAAATTTCGTCAAAGCCCCTCTAGCCAGATATGTTGCCTTATAAAGCGGTATCACCTTATTTACTAATGCCTTCCAGGAAGACAGTGTAGGGGATCGATCGCTCTTCCATGTCATGACAATACGTTTCTTGGCATAGTAGAGCAACAGCATTAAAAGTGTTCTAATGGCCCTTGTAGTAGCGAGGGTCTCCACCAAATGTAACAGACACACCTCTACTGTAAGAGGAATCTTTATGGTTGTAAGTGATTCAATACACCCTGCTATTTCCTGCCAGTACACCTGTATGCGGGGGCACTCCCAAAAGATGTGCATGAAATCTGCCTGCATCCCTAAACAGCGCCAACATTCCGAGGAGTACGAGCCGGTCACCCTTGCCACTCTAGCAGGGGTGAGGTACGCTCTATGCAAAAATTTGAATAAAATCAAGCGGTCCCTGGAGGACACCAAACTTTTAAAGGGGGCTTCCCACATGTCATCCCAATCATCTGGATCCAAACCAGGAGCCGACCTCTCCCAAGCCCCCCTACATTTTCCCAGAATCTGAGCCGTTTGTACAAAAAGCCCTCTATAGAGGCTAGATACTGGCTTGTTCAAATGGTCACTGCGAGTCATCAGCTCTAGGTCACTAAGTTCAAGCTCCAGGGGGGTGCCCCCAAACTGGGAGGCAAAAGCATGCCTCAGCTGGAAAAACCTAAAATAATATGAGTTCGGGAGGCTATATTTGACCTTAAGCTCATCGAAGGTCATCAACACACCGCCAGAGACCACATGACCCAAAGTTTTAATGCCATATTTGGTCCAAACCGCAGGATCTGGATGATCAAAGAAGTGTTCAAAGTTCGGATTGCGCCACAGGGGAGCCTCCGGTGAGAACCTGTGTGGCCCGATGGGCCTCATCCCCTGAGCCACCGCCCAAGCCCTAATCGTTGCACACATAGAGTGTGTAATATTATGTGGTGTTCTCGGCCCTCTATAAACTAGGTGTGCCAGTGCCTCGTAGGAACCCACATGGGCAGCCTCCAAGGACACTGCTGCATCATCTGGGGGGGCCGTCAGCCACCTGTGTGCAGTTGTCAGCTGGCCCGCAAGAAAATAAAAATAAAAATTTGGCATTGCGAGACCTCCCTCCCCCCATGGCTGCTGTAGAATTTGTAATTGAATACGCGGTGTCCCCCCATGCCATAAAAAGGCTGTTAGCATACTATTAATTGACCTAAACACTGCTTTTGGGATCCAAACCGGGGAGTTCCTGAGGATATACAGAAGGGAGGGCAAAATTTTCATCTTGATCAAGTTTTTATTCTTCCTATTAAGGACAGCGGAAGGGACTTCCAACCATTTAATTTACCAGCAATATTCTTTAGTAGAGGGGAAAGATTAAGTTCCATAAAGTCCATTACTGAGTTAGTAATTTGCAATCCTAGGTATTTGATTTGTGTGACCCACTGCAGAGGGACCCCGGGATCCAGCCCTGCCTGAGCAGGATGGGACAACAGAGGCAGAATTTTGGACTTAGTCCAATTAACCTTCAGACCAGAGACCCGCGTAAATTCCCCCAGGACCCCGCGAGGATCCCGTGTCCCGGACGAATAACACCAGATCATCTGCATATAGGGCCGTGGTTTCTATTATCATGCCTACTCTGATGCCCTGTATCCTGGGAGAGGAGCGGAGTGCTACGGCTATCGGCTCCATAACCAGGGCAAAAAGTTCCGGCGAGAGGGGGCAACCTTGCCTCGTCCCTCTGGAGACCGGAAAAGCTCTTGAAACCTCACCATTCAAACGGATCGCCGCCCTGGGGTGGGCATATAGTATGGAGATCCATTTAAGAAAAACAGGTCCGAATCCCAAACGCTGGAGTGCCACAGTCATGTACTGCCAGTCGATAGAATCAAAAGCCTTTTCCAGATCGAAAAACACCATAGTTCCTCCTATCTCTCCCTCCCGGACGAGCTGTGTGTGCGTGAAAACCCTACGGATGTTTATGTCTGTAGCTTTGTGAGGCATAAATCCTGTCTGATCTGAGGATATTAAATGGTGCAATACCGGCATCAATCTATTCGCTATCATTTTTGTAAGGATCTTGAGATCCATGTTCAGCAATGCTATCGGCCTGTATGAGGAGCATAGGAGAGGGTCTTTATCCGGCTTAGGCAATAACACTATATGGGCTTCATAGAAAGTCTCCGGGAGGGTCTCCGTCTCCAAACAATCCAGATATAATTTTAACAATTTGGGTGTCAGGAGCTCAGAGTACTGCTTGTACCATTCTGCTGGTATTCCATCAGGACCCGGTGACTTATTATTGGGAAAAGATGCAATAGCCTTGGTTAATTCTTTTTCTGTAAAGGGGCCCTCCAACCCCTCTGCTACCTCAACAGGCAGGGTGAGTAGTGGAAGAGGCTCCAACAGATCTAACAAGGATTGGAGTTCATAGGGGGGGATTGAGGCATAAAGCTCTGAGTAATATTATGTAAATGCATCCAAAATACCCTCCACATCCTTTACCAGGCCACCATCACCCCGGCGCACACAGGGAACCACCGTGGCCGCCCGAGCGTCAGCGGCCAGGTAGGCCAGCAACTTCCCATTCTTATCACCATTCTCAAATAAGGATTCGGCCCCTCTCCTCAACTTGCACTGCGTAAGGTCCTGAAAATGAACCAGTAGATCTCTCCTGACCTTCTGCAACTCAGCTAGGAAAACCGCCGAGGGCGAGCTCGCATGCGTCTCTGCACACTGCTCCTCGCGCTCTTGTAGAGCCCTCAGAGCTGCATTTTTTTCCACCCTGGCCGCCTTGATGGCAGAGACATATGCTCCACTGATCACCGCTTTGCCAGCGTCCCACACCACGGATGCAGTCCCAGAGTCTTCATTTAACTCCCAGTATTCTTTTAAACAAGGGGACACCTGGGCCTCAACCGTGGGCTCCGTGACCCAACCCGGGTGCAGCCTCCACTGTCCAGGGCCTCTTGCCCTGGCCAGCCTGAGTGTGACCCCGAGCGGGACATGGTCAGAAAGTCCTCCCGCTAAATAACCCACCTCAGCAACCATGGGGAGAAGCGCCGAGTTGGCAAAAGCCAAGTCTATGCGGGAGGAGGAGGTACTGACATGGGAAATGTAGGAGTACCCCCTAGTCCCCGGATGCTTCCAAAGCCACAGTTCCTCCAAAGCAGCTGACTCTGCCCACCCACTGAGCTCCACATTTCTTGCCCTAGATGAGTTTGTGGTGTCTAAATCATAATCCAGGATATTATTAAAATCTCCAGCAACCAAAAGCTTCAATGGACCAAAAGTGGCCACCTTCTCAAGTACAGTATACAGGATCTGTCCGTAAAAAGGTTGGTATATAAACATTTGCAATCGCAACTCTATGCGAGTCTATTTCCAGAACAACTATTGCAAATCGCCCCTGCGGGTCAGTGACCACATGCTCCACTGTACATACTAGCTTTTTGTGGATCAATATGGACACCCCCCGAGCGTAAGAGGAGTATGTGGATTGAATCGCTCTCCGTATCCAGTTCCTGTGCAGCGATAAGGTTCTACCGCCAATCAAATGGGTCTCCTGCAGGAGAATAATATGTGGGCTGTATGTTTTTAGGTATTGAAAGACCAGGGATCTTTTAAACTTTGAGTTCAAACCCCTGACATTCCAAGACAGAATTTGTATGTCACTCATTTATAGAGTCAAAAAATGCATGTGTGATCAGCCTAACAAGGCCAATTAAATGAATCAGGGAAGGCAGGGCCTGGACACGGGAGAGCACACCACACCAAACATCAAATAACATTGACAGAGACAACCTCAGACATTCCCCAGGCTTGTGTTTGCAGCACTGGGAGAGAATTTTTCCAAAAAATAGGAAAAAACGAAAGTTCAATATCCAGCCGCAGCAAAAAGAAAAAACATAAAAACAAAAAAAGAAAAATAGTAAAAAAGAAAAATCAAAAAACCCAACTCCCTGTTTACTCCAGACCAACCAAAAAAAAACCTGCTGGAGAAACTTTATCCCTTGAACTGTCCAAAACATGAGTGGGCTGCTATCAAAGTCCTTCCACTCTTAGGGGGGGGGTCGCACAGCCGTGCGGTTCTAGTAGACGATATCCACCACAGTACCTTGGCTACCCAGACAGGATATACAGTTCCAGTAGCATGTGTGCCTTACACTTTGTATGAGACAGAAAAACATACTTATGAAACACAGTACCTGAGCCCCCTGCTAGGATTCGGAGTCCAAAAAACAGGGGGGGGGGGGGAATTACTATCCAAACGTAGGCCCGTGAGGCGGGGGGGATGACAACTGTAGGATTCCAGTCTGGAAGGAGTCCGTTCCTCACCACGGCCAGGTCAATAAACTACATGTCCCCAACCTAGGAGAAAACAGGATTTTTCAAACAAAAAGAAAAAGGAAAGAAAAAGGGCAAAAAAAGAAGGGGAACATCATCCCTTTAGACTAGAGCGTCCAACCAATCCGCCGCCTCTCTGGGGGAGTCAAAAAATTTTGTGGAGCCCCGATGTATGACCTTCAGGCGACTCGGATATAGCATGCTATACACCAGGCCCTTTTCCCTCAGGCGTTTTCGGATCTCTGTGAAGGTTCTCCTTCTCCTCTGGAGCTCAGGAGAGAAATCTGGGAACAGGTGAATCACTGCATTTTCATGTCTCAATTCCTTCTGCTTACGAGCCTCCGCCAGGATCAGGTCTCTGTCTCTAAAATTTAGCAGCCGAGCAAGGAAGGCCCTGGGTGGCGATCCCGGAGGCCGCGGCCCAGCAGGCACCCTGTGCGCCCGCTCGACAATGTATGCCAGGGAGAGGTTTTGTAGGCCCAGGAGTTGTTTAAAAAAGACTTCTGCAAATTGTACCGGGTTCTGGCCTTCTGCTCCTTCAGGCAGCCCCACAACCCTCACATTGTTGCGTCTCAGCCTATTTTCAGCGTCTTCTGAGCGGGCCATGAGGGTCCGGACTTGTTGTTGTAGCTCAGCCACCGCTCGCACTGTGGAGGCCGAAGTCTCCTCCACCTGTGACACTCTATGTTCAGCATCTGTGAGGCGGCCCCTAAATTTGTCCATGTCATTTCTGATCAGGCCGCATTCTAACGTTAGGGCGTCTATCTTCCCCTCCACTGAGGCCTTACTGTCTGCAATGGCCGCCAGAATCGCGGCCGTGGGCCCCTCTCCCCGCACCTCCTCATCCGCCTGTACCCGCCGGGCCATGTCCACCCGACCCTCCTCCATACCTGACACCGTCCAAGGCTCTGTCTGCACCGCCACCGAGGCCGGGGAAGCTGGCGTGGATGGCAAGATGGCCGCCGCACGAGCCTCCGGCGGGTCCTTTCGAGGTGTCTGCTGGGCTGTGTTCCTGGCGGATTTGCGATATCCCGGCATGGGGAGAACCAGGACGGGCTCCCCCACGCTTTGCAAGCACTTGCTGAGCAGGATGAATGCTATAGAAGCAGGATGGCTGCGGATTAACTAGACGGATGTCGGGAGCCAAGGCTCTGCACGTCTGCTCACTCTCACATCCCGGCCACGCCCCATGCCTATCTATGCTTACTTAGGACCAATATATCAACTTAACCAACTGTAGATGAATGTGCCAACCATCCCTGCCAGACCTTTTCAAATCTGTGTGGCCTCCCCCTAGCGGCATACGTTGCCTTGTAGAAGGGTAATGATTTGTTGACCAGGTTCTTCCACAAAACAAGAGAAGGGGTCTCGGTTTTTTTTCAGTGAAGAATAATTGCCTTCCCAGCATAAAATATGGTGATAGATAGAAACATCCTTTGTGCCCTCTTTGGTACCAGGTCTTCCACCAGCCCCAAAAGACAGATCAGGATGGCAGCAGGAACCGGCAACTGCAAGATATTCTGCAACGTATGCAAGACCTCCATCCAAAAACGTTGTATTGCTGCGCAGTGCCAGAAGATATGGTCAAAATCAACCAGAGCTGCTGTACATCTCCAGCACTCAGCCGATAACGACCCATAAATTGAGGCCAACCGAGCTGGTGTATAATAGATCCTGTGGACCAGTTTGATCTGTATAAGGCGGTCCCTGACCAAGATCAGGGCCTTAAATGGTACCTCCCAGATGTCATCCCAGTCCTCCCTCTGAAAATTAGGAATAAGCTGCATCCAGATGTCTCTGCATTTAACCAGTGCTTTAGGCCTCACCGTGAATAATTCCTTGTACATTGTAGACATAGGCTAAACCAGAGATTCATCACTCAATAGCAACTCTAGATCAGAGGAGCAGATATCCAAGACATCAGAGCCAAACTGGGAAACAAAGGCATGCCTTAGTTGTAAGTACCTAAACAGATACCATTTCGGCAACTGGTGCCTTGCCTTGAGTCTGTCAAATGTACAAAGCCTTCCTCCCACAACTACATCCTGCAACCTCCTGATTCCAACTCCTGCCCAAATTACTGGATCCGGAAAACTATTAAAGTGTTGCAATTTGGGGTTGCGCCACAAAGGACTTGATGGTCATATGGACTTAGAGCGTGGGATAGGGTACATGGTATTATTTCCCCAGACTCAGAGTGTCACCTTCTTGTATCCCATCAAGGAGGGCTGCCCCTGTAAGCCTCTGAAAACCAGATTGGCTAGACCAGGGGTAGGCAACCAGGGGCCCTCCAGCTGTTGCGGAACTACAAGTCCCATCATGCTTCTGGGAGTAATTGTAACTGCCAGCCTTGCAATGCCTCATGGGAAATGTAGTTCCACAACAGCTGGAGGGCTATTGGTTGCCTACCCCTGGGCTAGACCGTCATAGGATCCAAGGATCTTTGCCTCCAAAACTGTGGCAGCATCCTCAGAGTCCCTCATAAGCCATTGTCTTGCAAATACCATTTGTCCTGCTAAAAAGTATTTACAGTATTTCACAAAAGTGAGTACACCCATCACATTTTTGTAAATATTTTATTATATCTTTTCATGTGACAACACTGAAGAAATTACACTTTGCTGCAATGTAAAGTAGTGAATGTACAGCTTGTATAACAGTGTAAATTTGCTGTCCCCTCAAAATAACTCAACACACAGCCATTAATGTCTAAACCGCTGGCAACAAAAGTGAATAAACCTCTAAGTGAAAATGTCCAAATTGGGCCCAAAGTGTCAATATTTTGTGTGGCCACAATTATTTTCCAGCACTGCCTTAACCCTCTTGGGCATAAAGTTCAGAGATTCACAGGTTTCCACTGGAGTCCTCTTCCACTCCTCCATAATGACATCACAGAGCTAGTGGATGTTAGAGACCCTGTGCTTCTCCACCTTCCGTTTGAGAATGCCCCAAAGATGCTCAATAGAGTTCTGGAGACATGCTTAGCCAGTCCATCACCTTTACCCTCAGCTTCTTTAGCAAGGCAGTGGTTGTCTTGGAGGTGTGTTTGGGGTCATTATCTTGTTGCAATACTGCCCTGCGGCCAGGGCTGGTGCAAGGATTTTTGACACCCTAGGCAAAACCTAATTTTGCTTCCCCCCCTTGGCTCAGCCTGACCTGTGCCCATCAAATGCAGCCTCACCAGTGCCCATCAAATGCAGCCTGACCTCCACCCATCAAATGCAACCTTACCTGTGCCCATCAAATGCAACCTGATCTGCGCCCATCAAATGCAGCCTGACCTGCGCACATCAAATGCAGCCTGACCTGCGCAATCAAATGCAGCCTTATTAGTGCCATGTGCCAATCAATGCAGCCTCGGGAGGGGGGGTCTCTGTGGTGGGGGGAGGGTGTTCGCGCGGCCTGGGCAGAGCAGAGAGAGAGGCAAAGCTGTGTACATGGTAGGTAGGATGGTCACGGTCATTCAGAGACTCAGAGAGACTGCTGACATCAGTGCGAGGTGAGACACACAGGTACAGTGACAGGTCACTGTTGCTCAGAGGTGCGTAGCAGTGCAGGTCCTCCACCGCCGCTGCACCTCTGAGGCTCTGACAGTGATAGAATGAGTGACACACACTACAGAGGGACTTCTAGTCCGGAGTGGCTGCCTGGCTGATGGTTGCTGGCTCTGTGCTGCCTAGTCTGCCTAGTGGGAGCACCGGCCCTGCCTATGGCCCAGTCTTTTAAGGAAGGGGATCATGCTCTGCTTCAGTATGCCACAGTACATGTTGGCCTTTATGGTTCCCTCAATGAACTGTAGCTCCCCAGTGCCGGCAGCACTCATGCAGCCCCAGACCATGACACTCCCACCACCATGCTTGACTGTAGGCAAGACACACTTGTCTTTGTACTCCTTACCTGGTTGCCACCACACACGCTTGACACCATCTGATCCAACTAAGTTTATCTTAATCTCATCAGACCACAGGACATGGTTCCAGTAATCCACCTCCTTAGTCTGCTTGTCTTCAGCAAACTGTTTGCGGGCTTTCTTGTGCATCATCTTTAGAAGAGGCTTCCTTCTGGGACGACAGCCATGCAGACCAATTTGATGCAGTGTGCGGCGTATGGTCTGAGTACTGACAGGCTGACCCCCCCACCCACAACCTCTGCAGCAATGCTGGCAGCACTCATACGTATATTTCCCAAAGACAACCTCTGGATATGACGCTGATCACGTGCACTCAACTTCTTTGGTCGACCATGGCAAGGCCTGTTCTGAGGGGAACCTGTCCTGTTAAACCGCTGTATGGTCTTGGCCACCGTGCTGCAGCTCAATTTCAGGGTCTTGGCAATGTTCTTATAGCCAAGGCCATCTTTATGTAGAGCAACAATTCTTTTTTTCAGATCCAGATTCTTTGCCATGAAGTGCCATGTTGAACTTCCAGTGACCAGTATGAGAGAGTGAGAGTGATAACACCAAATTGAACACACCTGAGTACAGTACGACAATTTGTGCACTAACCTCTGTGGGCGCGTGTGCCAATTGGTCAACTTCCAGTGTCATCTAACACTGCCCACAAGTGGCACTTATCAGTGCCCAGCAGTGCCACCTATCAGTGCCACCTATCAATGCCCACCAGTGCCACCTATCAATGCCCATCAGTGCCACCTATCAGTGCTGTCTATAAGTGTGACCCATCAGTGGCACCCATCAGTGCCAACTATCATTGCTGCTTATCAGTGCCACCCATCAGTGCCCTTCAGTGCCACCCATTAGTGCCACCCACCCGTGCCACCCATCAGTGTTCACCAGTGCCGCCTTATCAGTGCAGCCTCTCAGTGTCCATCAGTGCTGCATCATCAGTACACATCAATGAAAGAGAAAGATTACCTATTTTCAAAATTTTATAACAAACTATAAAACTTTTTTTTCAAAAATTTGGGTTTTTTAAAAATTTTGGCAAACAAAAAAAAAACCCAGCAGTGAAATACCACCCAAAGAAACCTCTGTTTGTGGGCAAGAAATGATAAAAATGTCATTTGCGTACAGTGTTGCATGACCGTGCAATTGTTATTCAAAGTGTGACAGCGCTGAAAGCTGAAAATTGGCTTGGGCAGGAAGGGGGTTTAAGTGCCCAGTAAGCAGTGGTTAAAATAATGCAGTGCCGCAAAAAATGCAATATTTGTGATGCTGAACCTTATGTGGGTGTGCTTTGACGGGATAGGTGGTTTGTGGTCCTAGAGGCTGCTCACCAGCAACTGTGGGGTCTTACTGGAACCACAGAGGGGTATCGCTAAAAATGGCCTGGTCATTAACCACCTCCCACCCGGCCAATGTACATATACGGCTGGGTGGGAGCCATGCCGTTCTGAGTGGACGTTCATGTGCGGCCTTCAAAACGGGTGCTCGCAGCGCGACCACAAGACCGAACACAGATCGGGATATGGGCACTGTGATTGGCCCTCCCGATCACATGACAGCTGTGTCCAATCACAGCCTTCACAATGTAAACAGAGACACGTGTCTCTGTGACAGTTCTCCCCCCCCCCGAGCTCAGTGAGAGCTCAGTGCGGGGGGGAAGAGGGGGAAGCTGCAGCCCTGTGACAGCTCTCTGTATGAAGATGATTTTATACAGAGACCTCTCATAGATCGCCCCCCCCACACAGTGCACCAAGCACCACTGATACCCCTGTCCCCATACATGTTAGTGTCCTCATAAAACAGTCCCCAAAACATCTGTATGTCCCCCATCACATCTGTCACCATACACAAAACATCTGCCTGTCCCCATCACATCTGTCACAGTCCCCAAAACATCTGTCACCATATACAAAACATCTGTATGTCCCCCATCACATCTGTCACAGTGCAAAAAACATCTGTCTGTCTGCCAACACCAACTAAACCCCGATTTGGGTAATTTTTACTAAAGAAATGTAGCAGTATCATTTTTGGTCAAAATTTATGAGGAGAAATTACTTATTTGCAAAATTTTATAACAGAAACGAAAAATGCATTGTTTGAAAATTTTCGGCTTTTTTAATTTTTATCGCAAAAAATAAAAAACCCTGAGGTGATTAAATACCACTAAAGGAAAGCGCTATTTGTGTGAAAAAAATGATAAAAATTTCATTTGGGTACAGTGTTGCATGACCACGCAATTGTCATTCAAAGTGCGACAGCGCTGAAAGCTGAAAATTGGTCCGGGAAGGAAGGGGGTGAAAGTTTGAAGTGGTTAAGGGGGCAAATCCTTTTGGGGCTGAAGTGGTTAAAGCATATAAACCAAAAAAGCATGTAATATGTTGCAGCTTACCAACCCTTAGATGCGGTGGCTGCATTTGTTTCTCTTTTCCTAATGCTTTTTTTCCTTTATTTTTACCCAGCGATCCCATCCTTAACTCCTTGCCGACCGCCGATCGGCAATTGACGGCGGCAAGGTGGCTCGTGAGCGCAAATCGCCGTCATATGACGGCGGCCGCGCTCACTGTGTTCGGGGAGGGCCAGGGAGCGGGTGCGGCGGCTTCGATTGCCGCCGGCTACCCGCGATGGCCCCCCCGGAGCGAAGGAGCGGAGGTCCGTGTAAGTAAACACGGACCTCCGCTCTGTGTGAGGGGGAAGGGCTGTGATCACAGCCTTCCTGTATACGAAGGCTGTGACCACTTCCCTTCCCCAGATAGTGCAGTCCCCCTACAGTTAGAACACGCCCAGGGAACATACTTAACCCTTTGAGTGCCCCCTGCAGGTTAACCCCTTCACTGCCAATGACATTTACACAGTAATCAGTGCATTTTTATAGCACTGATCGCTGTATAAATGCCAATGGTCCCAAAAAAGTGTCAAAATAGTCCGACATGTCTGCTGAAATATCGCAGATCGCCGCCATTACTAGTAAAAAAAAAAAAAACCCAAAAATGAATTCTCATCATCCGTAAACGCGACCACTTTTGCGCAAACCAATCAATAAACGCCGATTGCGATTTTTTTTATCACAAATATGAGGAAGAATATAAATCGGCCAAAAACGGTGGAAAAAAATGTTTTTTTATATTTTTTTTTATTTGTATTCTAGCAAAAAGTAAGAAATTTGGGTTTTTTTGAAAAATTGTCGCTCTTCTTTTGTTTATAGCGGCAATCAGAAATGACGCAGAGGGGATCAAATACCACCAAAAGAAAGCTCTGTTTGTGGGAAAAAAAGGACGCAAATTTCGTTTGGGTACAATGTCGCACGACCGCGCAATTGTCAGTTAAAGCGACGCAGTGCCGAATCGCAAAAAGGGCTCCGGTCCTAAAGCAGCAAATTGTTCCGGGGCTGAAGTGGTTAAAAGAGAAGTTCCGGATTAAAAAAAAACATTTATACTCACCTAAGTGGATGCAACATCGATCTGATGCTGTCTCTGTCCCCTGTCACCTCTTCACAGAGAACTGAGCACTCAAACACCACTCAGTTCTTGGTCTTTGGTGAGTAGAAAGCTGGTCACTGGCAGTCACTGGCAGTCACTGGCTCTCTGCTCATTGGATTGCCGGGCTGTGCAGAGAGTGGGAGCGGCTGGCTCAGACTCTCAGTGGCTTGCTAAGAGGTTGCATCCAGCTGCCTGTCCGGACATCTGGGTGAATCCCTCCAAAGTCTGGACCGGCTGAGTGACTTCAGCCAAGAGTGGGATTTAGCCTGCTGTTGACTAAATACGAGTCACAGGATTGCAGAATAAAGTACACTCCTGTGACCCACAGGAGAAGTAGGACCAAATAAGCTTTGGCTCTACTTCTCCTTTAACACACTTCATGTTCTAGGGCAGTGTTCTCCAAACAGGGGCCAGATGCAGCCCTTTGCTTGCTTTTATCTGGCCTTTGGGGCACTATTACTTCCTCTGATACCAACAATGGGGCATAATCCCCCCCCCCCCTAATACGGGGTAACAACCATAGTCTCCTTCATTATCACGGGGTTTCCGGTCTATTTTCGTTCGTTTCCCGACGTAGACCGGGGACAAACCTCTTGTGACGGGATCTTGTACTTCACACAATTTCCTCTTCATCTCGGTTTCGAATAAACCAGGATGAAGAGGACACCCAGTGTCCTCACATGAAATAAGACGTTAGGACACTGAGCATAAATCAGTTGTCGTCCGATTTAGGGTGAGAACCGACTTCAGTGAGTCGGCCAGGTCTGAAACCTCCCTAAGTGGGTCTACAGGCCTGTCCGTCGACCTACGTTGGAGAATCGTTCGGTGACTCTCAGACTCGGTCGGCGAGGGTGAGAGACGTGTCGGGCCGTTAGGTTACTCGTCTCTCG
>BLSH010328942.1:982827-1023974 GCA_018402905.1 Glandirana rugosa
GTAACAACCAAAGTGACCCTCAATAACACGGGGTAATAACCACATTTACCCTCCACGAGACGGGGTAGGAAACACAGTAACCCTCCCTAACACGGGGTAGCAACTCCAACAATGGGGCATAATCCCCCCCCCACTGACAACAATGAAGGGGGCACAATTCCTTGCAGTGACCCCAATAATGGGCCCAATGACATCAACGATGGGGCACAATCCCTCTCAATGACACCAAGGATGGGGCAGAGCACCTCCCATTTACACCAATAATGGGGCACAATAACTCCCAGTGAAACCAACAATGGGGCATTATTTTTCTCACTAACGTTGGGACCTTTTCTACTCCCACTGGCCACAGTCCGGCCCCCCGTAAAGTCTGACAGACTGTAAATTGTCCCTTTATTTAGAAAGTTTGGAGACCCCTGGGCTATGGGATCATTTTGGGAGATTAGAGTAGATAAAGGGACAAACTTAGCCATGCATTTCTTTGACGTACATGGTAAAAACGTGAGTTTCTTGAGAATACAAGTTATTGAACATAGAGACAGACACATAGGAGTTGGTTTACTAAAACTTGGAGTGCAAAATCTGGTGCAGCTGTGCATGGTAGCCAATCAGATTCTATGTACGGCTTGTTCAGTTAAGCTTTGACAAAAAAGCTGATTGGTTTCTATGCAGAGCTGGACCAGATTTTGCACTCCCCAGTTTCGTTTTTTTCCCCAAATATTTTTTATTGAAGAGTTTTAAACTTTTACAAAACAGGTATAAAAAAGAATACACATGAGTTGTCAAGTCAGAGAGGGCTTCTGCCAGCTGTATGTCGTGTGAACACTGCGCAAATATGCTTTACACAACAGACATAAGTATAAGAAAAAAACGTACTGCTTCAAATTATCAGAACGAGTACAGAAGACCCCAGCCAGTCTCTAGAACATGAGACAACACAAGTTTGCCAATACAAAAACAAAATAAAGTGGCACTAGACCACAACCCATCGGCGTCAACATGTGATAACTGTAACTATTATACCAGACTAACGCCTTGAAACATAATGGTATCAAAAAAGTGGGACTTTTGAGGCACAACTATTTTCTATATTAAATTTTATTTTATTCATTCATCTAAAATGTAATATTCGTACATAAAATAATTTATATGAAATTATACACAATCATAAAATTCAATATTGACAGTATAATGTATCTCATTCACATGTGATGATCTTAGAGGCTTGATGCGTTTCCTGGAACTTTACTAGTCCACTTCCTCAGGAGCCAGAGATACACAATTTATACAATTAACAATCTAGGTACAATAACAATCCATCAATAATCATTTTTCATCAGTACAGGTTTATTCCTGTCACCACCTATTATTGACATGTCCCCTGCAAATATGCACTACAGTCATAACAAGTATAACAAAAAATGACTGCTCTAGAGCATGAGACAATAGAAATTTGGCAATAAAAAAAAAAAAAAACTAAATAAAGTGGCAGCAAAACTAGACCACTACCCATCAGCGTCAACATGTGATAATACCAGACTATTATCGCACAGCATTATCCTCACTCTGTGGCTGACATATGATAACAGTGAGAATGTAAATGAACCTGCATACAGTTGTGCTCATAAGTTTACACACCCTGGCAGAATTTGATTTCTTCGCCATTTTTCAGAGAATATGAATGATAACACAAAAACATTTCTTTCACTCGTGGTTAGTGTTTGGCTGAAGCCATTTATTATCAATCAACTGTGTTTACTCTTTTCAAATCATAATGACAACCGAAACTACCCAAATGACCCTGATCAAAAGTTTACATACCCTGGTGATTTTGGCCTGATAACATGCACACAAGTTGACACAAAGGGGTTTGCATTTTGCCAAGAGGAATGGGAGCTTTGCCATCTGAGATGATAAAGAGCCTCATCCACAAATACCACAAAAGACTTCAAGCTGTCATTGATGTTAACCACTTCAATACTGGGCACTTAAACCCCCTTCCTTCCTGGACCAATTTTCAGCTTTCAGCGCTGTTGCAGTTTGAATGACAATTGCGCGGTCATGTGACACTGTACCCAATTTTAATTTTTATCATTTTTTTCACACACATAGAGCTTTCTTTTGGTGGTATTTAATCACCCCTGGGTTTTTTATTTTTTGCGCTATAAATTAAAAAAGACTGAAAATTTTCAAAAGCAATGCATTTTTCTTTGTTTCTGTTATAAAATTTTGCAAATAAGTAATTTCTCTTCATAAATTTTGACCAAAAATGATACTGCTATATTTCTTTGGTAAAAATAACCCAAATCTGAGTTTATTTGGTGTTGGTGGACAGACAGATGTGACGGGGACTGTGACAGATGCTTCGTGTATGGTGACAGATGTGACGGGGACATACAGATGTTTTGGGGACTGTGACAGATGTTTTGTGTATGGTGACAGATGTGTTGGGGGACATACAGATGTTTTGGGGGCTGTTTTATGGGGATACTTATGTGTATGGGGACAGGGGTATCAGTGTGCATGGTGCACGGTGTGGCGGGCGATCTGTGAGAGCTTTCTGCATGAAATCATCATCATGCAGAGAGCTGTCACAGAACTGCAGCTCCCCCTCCCCCCCCCCGCACTGAGCTCGGCGGGGGGAGAACTGTCACAGAGACATTCGTCTCTGTTTACAATGTGACGGCTGTGATTGGACACAGCCGTCACATGATCGGTAGGGCCAATCACGGCGCCCATATCCCGATCTCTGCTCAGCTGGATCCTGTGATCATATATGCACGTCCTGTCAGAACGGGGAAGCTCCGACCCAGCCGTATATGTACAGTGGCCGGGTGGGAGGTGGTTAAAGGGGGCAATACACGGTATTAATAACTTGGGTATGTAAACTTTTGATCAGGGTCATTTGGGCAGTTCCTGTTGTCATTATGATTTAAAACGAGTAAACATAGTTGATTGATAATAAATGGCTTCAGCCAAACACTGACCATGAGTGAAAGAAATATTTTTGTGTTATCATTCATATTCTCTGAAAAATGGCCAAGAAATCATAAATTCTGCCAGGGTATGTAACCCTATGAGCACAACTGTATAATGTATTTAGCTAAGTCTGGGCTAATACTGCAGTAACCTTACTGATACAAGGGAAAAGGGGGCTAGACCCAGCACCACTAGCCACAGGTCCCACAACTTGCAGAAACTATTTGGGTTACCCCTACATTGGTAAATTTGTTGTTCTTTCAGTAGAGTAATATTGACTTGTTGTCTCCAGTCATCAAATGTGAGGCAGGGCTAAGAGACATCCATTTCAAGGCTATGGTTTTATGAGCTGTAAATAGCTGTCTCGGTATTGGTGTTCTAAATTCAGGAGGGAATCGTTCTTTCAATAAACAGATAGCTGGATTGAGCACTATTTGTGTTTAATACGCTCTCTTAATTGTGCCCACCAGCGCTTGCCAATAGCGCACAAGTTTGGGGCATTTCCAAAGCATATGAAAGAAATCAGTTGGGATACCCTGACATCTTGGACAGTACGGCGTAGTTCTACAGCCCCACTCTATAAACCCTCCAGTTTTAGTAAGTTAACCCTATAGGAAGAGGGAACCAGTTCTCCAGATTATGGTGCTGTGAAGTATTTTGAATCTTTACTTTTAAATATTCGTTTACCAGACGTAATTTTCAATGGGCTGTCTCCAATTATTATGGATAGTTGTCCATCCAGTAGTTCTTTTGGATTTGAATGTGGAGTATCCTACTCTATAAAATTGTTTAATCATTGGCACTGCATTATTTTAACTGACAATTGCACAGTCCTGTGACGCTGTACCCAAATAAAATCAATGTCCTTTTTTTCCCACAAATAGAGTTTTCTTTTGGTGGTATGTGATCACCTCTGTGGTTTTTATTTTTGCGCTATAAACAAAAAAAAGAGTGCCAATTTAAAAAAAAAACAATATTTCCTGACAGACTCCTATGGCAGCATACGTGTGGGTAAGGCCCCGCCTCCACTACTACCCCATAGGACCCCTCTCCCATAAATCTTTGCTCCTTCCCAGCTGACATGTTCCTTTTTTGTCCTCCTCCATGTGGACCAGGATTCGGTCCAACTACCTGAAGTTTTTCCGGAAAAGCCGCTTTACAGTCGCCCGTGGCCAGTGGATTTCATCCCCCCCGATACACCCCTGCTGAGAGCGGGGTATGTGCAGAGTAAGCGCTGAAGATGGATTGGAGATATGTGCGCTGGCCGGATGCCCTGCTGAGAGCGGGTGGCCCTAATCTGCTGTGTGCTGGACACTGGAGGGTCCTGGTCGGCGCTGGGCGGTGGAGTGGTGATATTTCGTAAAATTCCCATGGATGTAATGGCAGCAAGTGTGTGTTTTGTTTCTGTCCTGTCCTTCGTCTATGGTGTTCTCTGCTGACAGTCAGGATGGCCGAGGGCGGTGCTCCAGCCACTGACTTCCTGTTCGGGTCCCGCGGTCGGTCTGCGCATGCGCATCGCGGGACGAGACTGAGGCTTGGCTCGCGCATGTGCGCTTGCGCCTAGGCGCTGGCTGGCGCCAGTGGATGACGTCATCACAGGCTTTTTAAGCCCGGGGAGCTGCACAAGCCTCGGGAATGACTGCATTGACATCTTCCCCAGGCTGTGCGTTTGGTCTCCCCAGGTATGTGAGTGGCACAAGGGGGGGGGGGAGTGTGGTGGTATCAACACGATTTTTTACTCTGCTTCTCCCCCTAGGTGTCTGTAACCATGGACTCTCCTCTGCCCCCTGGTGGTCAGCCCTTGCCCAACAGGTACCTGGTGGTCCTAAGGGGGGGGGGTTTGTTTTATGTGGGGGAGAGTCTATGTTCCGAACAGGCTTACTTAAAGGGGGAACACCCTTTGTCTTTTTTCTTTTTGTTCTTTGTAGCCCTTCCAGGTCCGGTTCTCACCGAGGTTCACACAAGCAAAGTGGTTCATCTACCGGGTCATCCACACATGGATATATATTTTATTTTAATATTTTTTTCGCTGTATCACACAGTAGTATTACCAATGGGGATCAATAATTATTGGTACCCACAATTCAACCCATGTTCATGCCACTCCATTTCTAGTTCTTGTTACTCCTCACACTCTTTTTGGTTATAATAACTCTGTGGACAACACACTTATGAAACAGAGGCGTGGAACGCACGCCGTCAGCGCCATTTTGAATGCCAAAATTGGACTTCCGTTTTTGCAGCCCTCTAGAGGCTGGTCATCATTGTAATAATCTTCACTATAAATAGCATGTCTGACAGGAGGGGGGAATACCCCAGATGACGGCTTGTGAGCCGAAACGCGTCGGTTTCCTCTATCTCTCCTGTCATTATTCAAAGAGCTCTTGATCCATTTTTTGCAATGTGACTATTTTTAATCTACAAGTTTAAATAAATCTCTTTATAAAACAATATCACACGATTGCGGATGTTTTTTCTTGCCTATATATCTGTGATATACACCGGATGACCCCCTGGATTGGAGACAAAAAGATTTGGAGCCTTTCCTTCCCCATCAGCGGCCACCCCTGGACAGAGTGACCTACCAGGACTAACGCGACATCAGGATAGGAGGATCCCCCAAACAACCCCACAAACGAATACGCAGGATCGGGATAGGATCCCTGGCTCTTCACCACTAACCATTCGGAGGAGTAAAACCACCCGGTTGGGATTTGACCCCCGCGCATGTACTACCAGAATCTGGTAAGCTTACATCCATTTTTTATACACATCGCAGATTTTTGAGGATCACCACACTGCTATATGATTATATGATATCCGAGTCAGCTTTTAAATAGACGGACTTGTCTCTGATATTAGACCACGTAAATGTTCTCTCTGTGATTATAGGCGCTGCATATATATTCCAGTGAACTTCCATTGGAAGATACAGTCTCTTTTAAAGATCCTTTGGAGAGGAGGATTGATGCGGACCTTAAGCGGATATATATCTCCGCAGGCATGGCATGTAAACCAGCCTTAGCCCTGGCGGCAACTTCCAAGGCCATGGAGGCATGGTCGGATAAAGTGGAGGCTTCATTAGTGGAATTCTCCGCCGAAGAAGCTCAGAGGTCACCCATTCAAGAGCTCAGGATGGCCTCAGCCTTCCTGGGGGAGGCGTCCCTGGACATCATCTGCCTGGTGGCATGGGTTATGATGGCGTCAGTTACGGCCAAGCGGGCTCTGTGGCTTCGCCCTTGGCAGGCGGATCCGGCATCCAAGCAAGCTTGGTGCCGGATCCCCTTTGAAGGTGGTTCCCTCTTTGGTGATAAGTTGAACGATGCCATATCCCGAGCCACGGGTGGAAAATCAGGATTCCTTACCCAGGAATGGCACCAGCAGGAGCGAAGGCGTTTCTCTTCCAACAAACAGAACTTTGATCGAGCCAGGGAAGCTCGTAGCTATAAGCCTGGGCGGCAGTTCGGTAGACCCTGGAGGACCAAGCGCTCTGCCCAGCAGAAGACATCGAAGGGAGATTCTTCAAGGGGCCAGGGTCCGGCCAAGCCTTTTTGATATTGGGCCTGCCCAGGCATGCCCGGTAGGGGCTCGCTTACGCCATTTCTGGCATGTTTGGGCGGCCTCGATCAGAGATTCTTGGACACTCAAGACGGTGTCTACAGGCCATGCATGGATCTTTTCCGAAATCCCCAGGCGAAGGTTTATTCCAACTTCGATTCCTTCCTCGAGGGAGAAGCGAGAGATTTTGTCAGAATACGTCAGTTCCCTCCTGGGACAGGAGGCAGTCAGGCTCGTACCAACTCCCGAGCGGGGTCTGGGCATCTATTCTCCTTTATTCCTTGTTCAGAAGAAGAACGGCTCATGGAGGCCAGTTATAGATCTGACCTATCTAAACCGTTTCATAAAAATAGAGAAGTTCAAGATGGAGTCCCTGCATACCATACAGCAGTCAGTGCAGCCAGGGGACTGGATGGTGTCAATCGACCTCAAGGACGCCTACTTCCACGTTCCGATAGCCGGGGGATTCCAGCAATATCTCCGCTTTGCGGTAGGCCAATTGCATTATCAGTTTACTTGCCTCCCGTTTGGCCTGACCACGTCTCCACGTATCTTCTCCAAAGTTCTCCTAGCAGTAGTGGCTGTGCTGAGGATCAAGTGAGTTCGTCTGTTCCACTACCTAGACGTTCTCCTCCTCCTGTCTCAAGACAAGCCCCAGCTGTTGGAACATCAGGATTTAGTCATCTCAACTCTTCTGGAGTTCGGTTGGCTCATAAATCAGGAAAAAAGTCATCTGGTGCCTTTTCAGTCTCTGGTTTTCCTAGGCGCTCTCTTCGATACGAAGGCGGGCACGATCTCTCTCCCGGAGGAAAAAGTCACGGTGATTCGGGACCGTGTGGATCAAGCTCTCTCCTCTCAGTGGCTTTCAGCCCTCCAGTGTATGACTGTGATAGGTACGATGACGGCATCCATCCCTATGGTGAAGTGGGCACAGTGGAGGATGAGACCCTTTCAGAGGGGGTTTCTGAAACAGTGGAGATCTCACAGCGAGTCTCAACGCATCCGGATAACCTCCTTTATGAGGCGGTCCCTTCTCTGGTGGCTCCGGCGCGAGAACCTCTCCAGATGCCACTCTCTGATTCCGGCCACCTGGCTGACAATAACATCAGATGCCAGCACCTGGGGCTGGGGCGCTCACTGCCTGTCGGAAGTGGCACAGAGCAAGTGGGACTTCCCGGCTCAGGGCATAGTCTCCAACATTCTGGAGTTGCGGGCTGCGTTGAAGGCTCTGCAGGCATTCCGTCACTTGACGTCAGAGGCCTCAGTGATGATCCGGATGGACAATACAGCCGCGGTGGCATATGTAAAGAGGCAAGGGGGGACTCGCAGCGACTCCTTGCTTCGGGAGGTGGAGCCAATAATGGAGTTCGCCCAGAGGTACCTCCGCAACCTGTCAGCAGTGTATATTCCAGGGGACCAGAACTCACAAGCAGACTTCCTGTCCAGGATAGAGCTAGACAACAATGAGTGGTCCCTGCACGGAGAAGTCTTCAGCTGGCTCCTAACTCTGGGAGTACTGCCGGAAGTGGATCTATTCGCCTCAGCGTGCAATCACAAGCTGAAGAGATACTATGCGAGGTTCCGAGATCCTCAGGCTTGGGGGATAGATGCACTTTCGGACAAGTGGAGTTTTCGCCGAGCATATGCCTTCCTTCCGTTACCACTAGTCTTCCAGTTTCTTCGAAAGGCTCAGGACGGAGGCAGTGGAGATCATTGCGGTAATACCGTTCTGGCCCAACAGGCCTTGGTTTCCGCTGCTGATGTCCCTCAGCTTCAGGGATCCAGTTCCCCTTCCTTCCAGACCGGATCTTCTAGTGCAAGGTGCGAAGTTACATCCCTGCCCTGCGTATCTACACCTCAGGGCCTGGTCCTTGAAAGGGGGAGATTGGAAGCCCTAGGCTGCCCACAGGAAGCGATTGCAACTCTGCTATGCGCAAGAAGAAGCAGTACCAATAAGGTTTACGAGCGCATTTGGTCAAGATTTTCGCAGTACATGCATGCCAGGTCTGCCTCGGTAGTCAGTCCGAGTGTTCCAGATATTATTGGTTTTCTGCAGTCCGGCCTTGATCTTGGACTTTTCGGTCAGCTCATTACGGGTCCAGGTCTCTGCAATTTCGGCCTTCACGGGCTGTGCCTGGGCCGGTAGTCAGCTTGTTCGCCAATTTTTCAAAGGGGCCATGAGGCTTAGGCCGCAGAAGAAAGCAAGATTTCCAAAATGGGATCTTCCACTTGTTTTGGATTTCCTGTCAAACCTTGGCTCTGGTTCCAGTGGACGGCTGTCAGTCAAGGAGCTGACAATGAAGACGGTGTTTTTGGTCGCAGTCACCTCGGCAAAGCGAGTTTCTGAAATCAGGGACTCGGGTTCGGTGGAACCCTTCCTCACCTTTTTTCCTGACAGAGTGGTCCTAGTTCCCATGCTAGGGGCTAGGCCGAAGGTGTCTTCGGTTTTTCATGAGAACCAAGAAATTGTCCTCCCAACCTACAATTTGGCAGATGGCATGGAAGTTCATCCTCTGGATGTGGGTCACACACTAAGGCAATACCTGGAGGCTACGGCTTCTTTTCGGAGGTCAGAATACCAATTTGTTCTGATACAGGGGAAAAACAGAGGGATGAAGGCCTCGACAAGATCAATATCATCTTGGATCGTTCAGACCATTCAATGGGCTTACAGGGCAAAGGGCTTGACTCCCCCAGAGGCAGTGATGGCCCATTCCACTCGAGGTATAGCGACATCGTGGGCGGCTTCGCGCCACGTGGCACCAGATGTGATTTTAGGGCGGCTTCCTTGTCGTCCATAGACACGTTCATGTCCCACTATTGTGTTGAGCCAGCGGCTCTTTCCTCAGTTAATTTTGGTGCTTGTGTTTTGTCAGTGGACAATAATGTTAATTAAATCTTTACTTTCCCAGCAATTCCCACCCGTGTGTGTAGCGAGTTATTTCCCACACGTATGCTGCCATAGGAGTCTGTCAGGAAAACTGAAAATTTACTATCAGATACTTACCGTAATTTTCCTTTCCTGATAGACTCCATGGCAGCAGGAGTCCCCTCCCCAAGGCCTGGAGTAGGCAATTTACAGAACATGTCAGCTGGGAAGGAGCAAAGATTTATGGGAGAGGGGTCCTATGGGGTAGTAGTGGAGGCGGGGCCTTACCCACACGTATGCTGCCATGGAGTCTATCAGGAAAGGAAAATCACTGTAAGTATCTGATAGTAAATTTTCAGTTTTTTTACTTTCTGCTATAATACATATCCAATAAAAAATTAAAAAAATCGAATTCTTCATCAATTTAGGCCAACATGTGTATATTGATAGGTTTGCGCAAAAGTTATAGCAGCTACAAAACGATGGAATATTTTTATGGAATTTTTATTTTATTTTTTTACTAATAATGGCGGTGATCAGAAATTTTTAGTGGGATTTTGAAATTGCAACAGACAAATCAGACTCCTAACTGACACTTTTGGGGACCAGTGACACTAATACAGTGATCAGTGCGAAAAATATGCACTGTTACTGTAATAATGACACTTATTTGCATGGGCAGATCGCCACTCTGCCTCTTCCAGGAACAATCGCGGGTGGCCAGTGGACATCAGGTCTGCCAGACCCACTGATTGGCTCCCCTTCTGGCCAATCAGTGCACGATCACGCCTCCTGCGCCACGAGTGTGCCCCCCAGAGCTGCTGCACAGAAACGCCGCACAGGTACGTCATTTCGTACAAATCTGCTGCCCTCTGCCAGAATGTCAATGGGAAGAAAATTTACCTTCCAACTTGACAATGACCCAAAGCACACAGCAAAAATTACCACAAAGGTTGAAGGACAAAAAGGTGAATGTCCTTGCATGGCCTATTCAGAGCCCAGACTTAAACCCCATTGGAAATCTGTGGAATAACTTGCAGACTGCAGCCCACAAACGGTCACCATCAAATTTAACTGAACTTGAGCAGTTCTGCAAGTGGAGTTGGCAAATTCTAGATGTGCAAAGTTAGTAGAGACTTATCCCAACAGATTAAAGGCTGTAATTAAAGCAAAAAGTGGTTCAACAAAATACTGGCACAAGGGGGTGATCCTTTTTAAAACTCAGTGATTTTTTTTTTTCTGACCCGTTAATGTTATATGTTGAGTAAATACAGCTGGCTAAAACAAAATCTGTGCCTGTCTTCATTTCAGACTGCAAAGCAACAAAATGTGTTTATTTTAAAGGGGGGCGATTCTTTTCTATGCCCACTGTATATAGTGTGTGTGTGTGTGTATGCAACAATTTATATTTATTTACAAGGTTGGTGGATTTGAATAAAGACACCAGTCCATTTGGTTCAATCCGAGTGTGTGTGTGTATGTGTTTGTCACAACCATTTCCTATATCCCTGTACATTGCTCACACTAAGAAACACATGTAAAGGTTCCTTGTGTTTATCTACACTCCCTACTGACACAACCAATCATGGAAGGGAGATCTACAACTTACTACTAGAGCCCCTTATGCAGTTTAAGATTTTAACTGCCTCCTGTCTAATTTCATTATGTGCCACGTGTCTTCTTTAGTTTAAATAGTTTCCTTCCATTTAAAGATTTGTATATTGCAATCCTATCCCCTCTTAAAGTGGAATTCCACACAAAAAGGGAATCTCCGCTTTAAGTCCTCCTCCCCTGCCACATTTGCCATTTCATTTTTTTTGTGGGGAGGGGGAAGACTAGTTTTGACAGGTGCCTGCTCTCACTTCTGCTGGGATCACCTATGTGATCCAGACAGACACTACCCTCTCCCCCCTCCCCCTCTCTTCCCACAGTCTTCTGGGACACATCACAGGTCCCAGAAGACTGCGGGACCATTCACAAAGTGCAGTGAGGCATGTAGCCAGCTGTGAAGCTAAAAGCAACATAGCCGGCTTACCATAGTTAGGATGCCAGTGCCTAAGAAACCAAAGGCTAGCAAAGAACTAGCCCGGGTGAGGACCGTGCTGGATTCCTGGACAGGTAAGTGTCATTTTATTAAAAGTCAGCAGCTACAGGTTTTGCAACCGCTAACTTATTTATTTTTTCCCCAGTTTAATGTAGTCATTCCTCATAACTGAGGTCCTCCAGCCCCCTGTTAGCTTGTTGTCACTTTCCGGACTATCTCCGTTTGAGGATTGGTGACCAGAACTGCATAGCATACTGAAGATGTGGCCGAGTCGAGGTTTTATAAAGTGGAAGAATTATAGTTTTATCTCTTGAGTTAATTTCATGCTAATCATCTGCTGGTCTTGCTTGCTGCAGCTTGGCATTGCATGCTATTGCTGTTATCTACCAGGACCCCCAGACCCTTTTCCTTCCTTGATTTCACCAGAGATTTTCCTCTTAGCGATTAACTTGCATTCATATTTGTAGCTCCCAAATGCATTACCTTACATTTTTCAAAATTAAACCTCATCTGCAATTTATCTGCCCACCCCCTTATTTTCTTGAGATCTTCTTGTACAGTTTCTATATCCTATTGTGAAGTTATTGCCCTGCTTAGCTTTGTATCATCTGCAACCACTGAAATTGAACAACTCTCTCAACCTGCTCACTACTTTGGGCCACTCAGAGAAAAAGAAATATATATAATATAAATATATATACAAATATACACACAGGTGTATCTCATAAAATTAGAATATCATCAAAAAGTTCATTTATTTCAGTAATTCAATTCAAAAAGTGAAACTCATATTTTATATAGATGCGTTACACACAGAGTGATATCTTTCAAGCATTTCTTTCTTTTAATTTTGATGATTATGGATTATAGCTAGTCAAAACTCAAAATTCAGTATCTCAGAAAATTTGAATATTACACAAGACCAATAAAAAAAAGGATTTTAATACAGAAATGTTGGCTTACCGAAAAGTATGTACAGTACAGTATGTAGGGTTGCACAGATAGCACTTTTTTGCCACCGAGTAGATAGGGGGGTGGTTTGGGAGGAGGGGGGGTTGTTAGGGAGCTGGGTGAGGGCTGGGTTGAAGGTGGGGGAGTAGAGGGGTAAATAAGGGCAGGGTAGTTGAGGGAGGGGTTAAATAAGGATTGTGGGGTGGGCAAGTTGAGATGGAAAAGGCTGTGATCACTGGGAGAAGAGGATGGGGATGGGAGGGTCATTGGGAGACATGGGGGCAGAGGTGACAGTGGGGAAAGGGGGCGGCAACACAGGGAGGGCACAACACAGGGGATTAGAAGTGCAAAGTATAGGGGGTTTGGAGGTCACAGTGCAGGGGGCTAGGAGGAGACAGTAGAGGGAGCTAGGAGGTGACAGTACAGGGAGCTAGGAGGAGACAGTACAGGGAGCTAGGAGGAGACAGTACAAGGAGCTATGAGGGGACAGTACAGGGAGCTATGATGGGACAGTACAGACAGTACAGGGAGCTATGAGGGGACAGTACAGGGAGCTAGGAGGGGACAGTACAGGGAGCTAGGAGGGAACAGTACAGACAGTACAAGGAGCTATGAGGGGGCAGTATGGACAGTACAGGGAGCTAGGAGGGGACAGTACAGGGAGCTAGGAGGGGACAGTACAGACAGTACAGGGAGCTAGGAAGGGGCAGTACATTGAGCTAGGAGGAGACAGTACAGCAAGCTATGAGGGGACAGTACAGGGAGCTAGGAAGGGACAGTGCAGGGAGCTATGGGGGTACAGTACAGGTAGTTAGGAGGGCACAGTACAGGCAGACACTCCAGCTCAGTGCACAGACCCCCCCCAGTGCAGACACCCCCCCCAGTGCAGAGACCCCCTCAGTGCAGAGACCCCCCTTTCCCCCCATATAATACACAGTGACAGACAGTAGTGAGTGCACAGACCTCAGAACAGCATGGCGTGGCCCTCGGACTCTCCCCTCCTCCTGTGTAGATGTAAGCAGAGAGGAGGGGGCTTCGCTCCACTCTTCTGAGCGCGCTGCAAGAGACACAGATCAGTGTAGGGGGTACGGCAGCCCGCAGGTGTCACTGCCCCAGTTGACGTCACTTCCGGTATCGGAGCATTTTCACGAGTACCGATACTCGTGAAAATGCTTAGTATCGATACCGATACTGGTATCAGTATCGGTGCATCCCTAATAGTATGCACTCAATACTTGGTCGGGGCTCCTTTTGCATGAATTACTGCTGTATTGTCACGATTTTGGGTAATCATTTACCAAGAAAATGTAATCAAGTGCATCAAACGTAGTGGCCAAAGGATCGCTAAGTGTCAAATATACTGCATATAACAATTTTTACAGCACCTTATAAGGAAAATGTGCAACCATTGCAGTAATCATGATTATCTTTGATCGAGTGGACATAAAATTACTTTTTCCATAATGAATATGATTAGCTTGATTTCAAACGGTCATTCATATAGAAAAATATACTTCAAACCAAACACCAGTTGTGTAAAACCTTTAACTTTCAGTATCACCGTTCTCTTCCTGTACTGTGCACATCCTGTGGATTCATTTTTTTTTTTTGCACACTCCAACAGTGGTTCTGCATTACAGGCCACTACAATGATTATGGCAGAATTTACAAAAGTAGATGCTACAATAAATCAAGCTAATTACACACAGGAAGGGACAGTAGAGAACGATAAACCCACATTATGTTTGGGTATCATTATACCCTCCAAATCCTTAAAAATAAGTAAACCATTACAAATCTAATACAATATTACTATTGATCAAATGCTAGTATTTTTCTCTATTGTTTCAAATTGAACATAATCAGAGGGAAAAAAACTTGAATACCCATCATGCAGCATCAAAATGATTAGCTGCTCTGTTTACAATAATTTCTAACAAGAACTGTCATTACATTCACATAAACAAAATATAAACAATTAAGACGATGCAAGTTGTCCATGTATGCTGTAATCTTCATCTTTAGTTCTTGGACATCAAACCATATCAGACAGGTGGATTGAGGCTGTTTAATACTATCTAGGAACTAAACAAAATAAAAGGTCTTACATTTCCCTCCTAGAAATAAACAAATGGTTAGCACAAAACACATATTCAAAACACTTTCCAGACAAAACATATGGCCATGTTGTTTAACGAGAGTGCACTCTTTTCTACCCATGTTAAATAAGCTCATTGATTAGCTAATTAATCACCATGTGGATTTTCATTAACCACTTCCCGCCCGGCGCATTGACAAATGACGTCCGGGCGGGGGGTTCATTATCCTGATTGGACGTCTATTGACGTCCTCAGGATAATCTGCGATCGCGCGCCCCCGGGGGCGCGAATCACGGTGATCGGTGGTGCCGTGGGTCAGGCTGACCTACCGCATTACCGACCGCGGTAAAAGGCTTCGATCCAAAGCCTTTTACCATGTAATCAGCCGTGACCACGGCTGATCACAGTGTAAATAGGAAGAGCCGTTGATCGGCTTTTCCTCTGCTCAGGTCTGCAGACCTGAGCAGCGGAGAGCCGATCGGCTGCTCTCCTGACAGGGGGGGCTGCGCTGAACATTTATCAGCGCAGCCACCCTCAGGATCACCCCACTGGACCACCAGGGAGCCGGATCAGGACCCCAGGGAGCCCCCCCCGCCGGACAGCACACCCAGGCCGCCCAGGACCACCAGGGAATTAAATCAGAGGCCGCCCAGGACCACCAGGGAGCCCCCACTAGACCACCAGGTAAGGGCATTATTGTGCACTGTAGGGATGGCACTGTGCCCATGTATGATGCCTGCCAGTGCCATCCCTAACAGTGCTTGTTGCATCTGTGCCCACCACTGCCACCTATAACTGCCCACCTGTGCCCACCTGTGACACCTATCAGTGCCCACCTGTGCCATCTAAATGTGCCCACCTGTGCCACCTAAATGTGCCCACCTGTGCCACCTAAAAGTGCCACCTATCAGTGCCCATCAGTGCCCAGTGCCACTTATCACTGCTGCCTATGAGTGTCCATCAGTGCCGCATATCAGTGCCCATCAGTGTTGCTTGTCAGTGCCGCCCATCAGTGCTGTATATGTACCCCATCATCAATGCAACCTTATCAGTGCCACCTCATCAGTGCCAATCTGTACTGCCTCATCAGTGCCCGTCAGTGTAGCCTCATCAGTGCCCATCAGTGTAGCCACATCAGTGCCCGTCAGTGAAGGAGAAAATGTACTTTATATAAATTTTTGTGACAGAAACAAAGAAAATGTTTTTTTTTTTCAAAATTTTTGGTCTTTTTTTGTTTATAGCGGTGATCAGAAATGATGCAGAGGCGATCAAATACCACCAAAAGAAAGCTCTATTTGTGGGAAAAAAATGATAAAAATTTTGTTTGGGTACAGCGTCGCACGACCGCGCAATTCTCATTCGAATCGCAACAGCACTGAAAGCTGAAAATTGGTCTGGGCAGGAAGTGTTCTAAGTGCCCGGTATTGAAGTGGTTAAAGGACGTCATCAAAAGTTGTCAATAATTCACCATGGTTAACATTACATTCACAATAACATTTGTAGTGTGTTCATCACATTATGCACAAACATTATACATCACCAAATCCATATTGATTTTTCCTATTTCAACCTCTTGTTCAAGCTTATACAGATCTTGGAAACTTCTAGGAACAGATGTGGTTCCTTCTGTATTAATGAAAAAACTTATAAAACAATCATTAGTGTTGTATTCTAAAGTATCACACTTCATTACAATCACCAATCAAGACAATACATATACACATTTATCTCCCGTGATCATTCACTTTGCTTGCTCATACATTTAAAATGTTATACGGAAATTGTCTATTGAGCTATCTTGCTCAAATGACTGGCAGAAAAAGGATAGAACCAGGTTTTTATCAGTGGGCGAAGCCTTCTCCATTTCCACGCCCAATAGGCTGGAATGGAAAACTAGATTTAAACAACTATAATAATTATGGCTGCTTTTAGGAATTTAAAGGGTGTCGGCTGCAATCAGCCTTTTCTTTTTATGTTTCCAATTAATCCTAAAGCAAAAACTAACCATTTGAACTAGGATTTTATATCTACAACATAATTAAACGTTTCCCTTGGTCTTATAGATCACCCACATTTCAGTATCACATATTATACTAGTCATTTCATAGCTGGTCAAAAATGAACACATTACCCTACATTTCACATACTGTCCCTCACACAGGAATTGTTGAAGGAGGAAGGGGGGAGAAAGATGCTGCAGCCTTACTCTTTACCTCTCTCCTCGCTTTACACAGACACACACATGTAAAAGGGGGGTGGGGGGGGGGGGATCTGGACAGACACGCAAATGTGCCAAGACTGCAGCCATCTCTGCTACAAATGATTTTTCAGTTAAACATACAAAGACTTTCTCACAGAGGCTTCTGTCTTTCTCATATACCATTTTCTAAGTTTTGTTACCTACAATATAATCTTTCTGTATTTTTAACTTTTCTCATTTACAACTTACAGAACTTTTGCTTCAGTTTTATTACTTAAAGCGGAGTTCCACACAAAAGTGGAACTTCCGCTGGTTTGATTCCTCCCCCCTTAGGTGTCACATTTGGCACCTTTTGGGGGGGAGGGGGAAGAGGACACTTGTCTTTAGACAGGTGTCCTTTTCCACACATCCGGGAGCTCTGGCCAGCGGCCACGGCTGCTGACGTCAGCAGCCCGGCTCCCTCCTCCCTGCTCGCTCTGCTTCTGGCCAATAGCAGAGCGTGGCAGAGCCTTGTGCATGCGCAGTAAGGTGCCTGGCGTGAAGCTGTAATGCTACACGTCCGGGTTCCCTTACCCGCGATGGAGGCGGCTGCACCCATCCTCCGATCCGAAGATCGGCAGTGGGTGCAGACATCGCTGGACTCCAGAACAGGTAAGTGTCCTATTATTAAAAGTCAGCAGCTACTGTATGTGTAGCTGCTGACTTTTTAATTTTTTGTTTTACCTCGGACCTCCGCTTTAACTCTTCCACTATTAAACACACATAAATGCTCAAGCATAAGCAATACAACTTATTTTACAGCTAAGCCATACTAAGCACTACCTTTCTTTCTTAATTCAAGTAACATTATCATTTAACACAGACAACACAATATGCAATCAGCATATCTACAAACAATTCAGACATACACATATAACAATCAATCTGAGCGTTCAGGTCATCATTTTCGATATTCAAACAAGTCTCATTGCTCTGAAACTTCTACAATCCAGAGACCAATGCTGTTTACTCTTGCAAATTGAGGCTTCCTGAAGATACAACAGTTTCATTTGTATATCAGTCTCTCGCCCAATTTATCAAACAAAAACAAAATCGCAAGCCAGTGTCCAGTCATGGGCACCAAACAAAAATCGGCTTGCACCTGATCACCTAAAGGCACCTCAAATAAGCCAGTTAAGTATCTGATACATTTCCTATGCTTTCTGAATGTACTGTGCCTCATAATACAAGAATACAACATTAAACCTAGCACAAACAGTCTAGCACAATTCTGCATTATTTTTGTATCTCTTATTTGCACAATTCGACCCCACTTCCTCTGGTGCCAAATGTATCGTCACGTTTTTGGGTTGTGTGATCTCTCTTTGCACATATCGAACACAACCCAAAAACTTGACAATACAACTGCATCAATGCAGCGTGGCATGAAGGCAATCAGCCTGTGGCGTTATGGAAGCCAAGGTTGCTTTGATAGCAGCTTTCAGATCATCTGCATTGTTGGGTCTGATGTCTCTCATCTTTCTCTTGACAATACCCCACAGATTCTCTATGGGGTTTAGGTCAGGTTAGTTTGCTGGCCAATCAAGCACAGTGATACCATGATCATTAAACCAGGTATTGGTACTTTTTGCAGTGTGGGCAGGTGC
Source organism: Glandirana rugosa (assembly GCA_018402905.1). NCBI lineage: Eukaryota > Metazoa > Chordata > Amphibia > Anura > Ranidae > Glandirana > Glandirana rugosa. The sequence continues at coordinate 1,001,174 of BLSH010328942.1, forward strand.
CAAGTCCTGCTGGAAAATTAAATCAGCATCTCCATAAAGCTGGTCAGCAGAGGGAAGCATGAAGTGCATTAGAATTTCTGGTAGAGGGCTGTGCTGACTTTGGACTTGATAAAACACAGTGGACCTACAACAGCAGATGATATGGCTTCCCAAATAATCACTGACTGTGGAAACTTCACACTGGACCTCGTGCAACTTGGATTCTTTGCCTCTACACTCTTCCCCCAGCCTCTGGGACCTTTATTTCCAAATTAAATGCAAAATTTTCGACAGCCCATGATGATTTGGGGAGCCATGTCATCTGCTGGTGTTGGTCCACTGTGTTTTATCAAGTCCAATGTCAGCACAGCCCTCTACCAGGAAGTTCTAGAGCACTTCATGCTTCCCTCTGCTGACCAGCTTTATGGAGATGGTGATTTCATTTTCCAGCAGGACTTGGCACCTGTCCACACTGCCAAAAGTACCAATACCTTAGTTTAATGATCATGGTATCACTGTGCTTGATTGGCCAGCAAACTCGCCTGACCTAAACCCCACAGAAAATCTGTGGGGTATTGTCAAGAGGAAGATGAGACACCAGACCCAACAATGCCGACCTGAAGACAGCTATCAAATCAACCTGGGCTTCCATAACATCTCAGCAGTGCCACAGGCTGATCGTCTCCATGCCACTCCACATTGATGCAGTAATTCATGCAAAAGGAGCCCCAACCAAGTATTGAATGCATACTATACCGTACATGGACATACCTTTCAGTAATCTAACATTTCTGTATTAAAATCCTTTTTTTTTTTTTGTGGTCTTATGTAATATTCTAATTTCCTTAGATACCGCATGTTGGGTTTTCACTAGCCTTAAGCCATAATCATCAAAATTACAAGAAAGAAATGCATGAAATATATCACTGTGTGTAACGTATCTATATAAAATATATGAGTTTCACTTTTTTAATTGAATTACTGAAATAATTTAACTTTTTGATGATATTCTAATTTTATGAGATGCACCTATATATATATATATATACAGAATCTCACAAAGTAAGTACACCCCTCACATTTTTGTAAATATTTTAATTATATATTTGCATGTGACAACACTGAAGAAATTACACTTTGCTACAATGTAAAGTAGTGAGCATACAGCTTGTATAACAGTGTAAATTTGCTGTCCCTTCAAAATAACTCAACACACAGCCATTAATGTCTAAATCGCTGACAACAAAAGTGAGTACACCCCTAAGTGAAAATGTCCAAATTGGGCCCAAAGTGTCAATATTTTGTGTGGCCATCATTATTCTCCAGCATTGCCTTAACCCTTTTGGGCATGGAGTTCACCAGAGCTTCACATGTTGCCACTGGGGTCCTCTTCCACTCCTCCATGTCAACATCACAGAGCTGGTGGATGTTAGGGACCTTGCGCTCCTCCACTTCCGTTTGAGGATGCCCCACAGATGCTCAATAGGGTTTAGGTCTGGAGACATGCTCGGCCAACCCATCACCTTTACCCTCAGCTTCTTTAGCAAGGCAGTGGTCATCTTGGAGGTGTGTTTGGGGTCGTTATCATGTTGAAATACTGCCCTGTGACCCATTCTCCGAAGGGAGGGGATCATGCTCTGCTTCAGTATGTCACAGTACATGTTGACATTCATGGTTCTCTCAATGAACTGTAGCTTCCCAATGCCGGCAGCACTCATGCAGCCCTAGACCATGACACTCTCAACAACCGTGCTTGACTGTAAGCAAGACACACTTGTCTTTGTACTCCTCACCTGGCTGCCGCCACACACGCTTGACACCATCTGAACCAAATAAGTTTATCTTGGTCTCATCAGACCACAGGACATGGTTCCAGTAATCCATGTCCTTGGTCTGCTTGTCTTCAGAAAACTGTTTGTGGGTTTTCTTGTGCATCATCTTTAGAAGAGGCTTCCTTCTGGGATGAAAGCCATGCAGACCAATTTAATGCAGTGTGCAGTGTATTGTCTGAGCACTGACCTGACGCTGACCTTCAACCTCTGCAGCAATGCTGGCAGCACTCAAACATCTATTTCTCAAAGACAGCCTCTGGATATGACGCTGAGCATGTGAACTCAACTTCTTTGATCGACCATGGCGAGGCCTGTTGAGTGGAACATGTCCTGTTAAACCGCTGTATGGCCTTGGCCACCGTGCTGCAGCTCAGTTTCAGGGTCTTGCCAATCTTCTTATGGCCTAGGCCATCTTTATGTAGAGCAACAATTATTTTTTTCAGATCCTCAGAAAGTTCTTTGCCATGAGGTGCCATGTTGAACTTCCAGTGACCAGTATGAGAGAGTGAGAGCGATAACTAACGAGTCACATGACACTGGGGGAGGAAAAATTGCTAATTGGGCCCAATTTGAACATTTTCACTTAGGGGTGTACTCACTTTTGTTGCCAGCGGTTTAGACATGAATGGCTGTGTTGAGTTATGTTGAGGGGACAGCAAATTTATACAGTTATACAAGCTGTACACTCACTACTTTACATTGTAGCAAAGTGTAATTTCTTCAGTGTTGTCACATGAAAAGATATAATAAAATATTTACAAAAATGTGAGGGGTGTGCTTACTTTTGTAAGATACAGTATATACTGTATATATTATGTGTAGGTGTGTGTGACTGTAAACTGAGGTTTATTTTATTTCGAGATGTTTTATTGAATCATTTGGATACATAAGAATGATAAAGAAGAACTGCAGTTCAGTTTAGGCCACCTATCCTCAGAAAAGACATTCTTGAATTAAAAAGAGTTCAGCGAAGGGCAACAAAATTAAAAAGGGTGGTGGAGGACCTCAGCTATGAGGTTAATTTACATGATTACAGTTGTCCACTCCCAATAAGAGACCCTTAACGGGGGCTATGATTAAAATGCACCAATATATCAACGGTGACTCCAATAAATGTATTTACTGAGAAGTGCTTGAAGAGGACACGCGGCCACTATTTGAGGTTAGAAGAAAGGAGGTTTCTCCTGACATTGAGTAAAGGAGTTTTTTCTGTTACATCAGTAAACATGTGGAACTTCATCCCCCAGAAAATTGTACTTGCTGAGAGCGTTGACAACTTACAGGACTATTGCAATTGTTAGAGAATAAAAGACAGACACGCATATATATACACACATAGGTTGAACTACATGGACCTGTGTTTTTTCCCCCAAAATTATAAACTATGCAACTAAGGTGAATTTTGTAGCTGGGTGCAGACTATACATGCAATATATAACTTTATGATTACAGTTATTGAGTGTCGTAATAGATAGTTATAACGATATTTGCTTCACGCTTTGTTGTTTAAGGCTTTAAACCTTTTAGACAATGCTAGACCCATATTTGGGGTGTAACATGATTGCAAGCGGACCCCCACCAACTAGCTCCTCTTGACAGTATGCGGGGGTTCTTCTCCCGATGGTAGCTGTCCCTTTTCATTTGTGCACGACTGTGAATCTGTGAACCAAGAAAAAGAAAAAATAAATAAATGCACATTTGTTTTGTTGCAAATATTAGCGCTTTTATTTACTTATTTTTTTGCTAAAGATGGACTTTAAAGCTAGGAATTCGATGTTTAGCTGCCATGATGGGTTTTTTTTTTGCATGATACAGGTGTATGGCATCAGGTAGTAAAAATCCTGCAATCTTCATGTTAGGACTAGACATAAATGAGCTGGTCCCGACTCTGGAGGATTCTCAACTTTAATATCGGGATCCACCCAGATACCTGATCTGCAGCCCTCTCAGTGCACTGCTGAGAGCCTGAGCCAGCTGCTCCTGTTCCCCTGCACAGCCAGGCACTCCAGTGAGAGCTGGAGGGGCAGAACAGAAAGCCGGTAACTGACAATCACTGGCTCACTGAAGACCGAAAACGGAGCGATCAGCAGTCTTTGTTCAATCGGTTCTCTGTCTTAGAGGCAGCTGGGGACAAATGGAGCATCAGACAGATGCTGCGTCCACCTAGATGAGTATGATTGTTTTGTTTTTGTTTTTTTAACCCATATTTCTGTCTTAATGATATGATCGCTGATCACCGCTTTTACTAGTAAAAATAAAAATGAAATAAAAATGGCATAAAAATTTCCCATAGTTTGTAGACGCGATAACTTTTGCGCAAACCAATCAATATACGCTTATTGTGATTTTTTTTGTAGCAGAACACATATTGGCCTAAACTGATGAAGAAATAGTTTTTTTTGGATATGTTTTCCAGCAGGAAGTAAAAAATATTTTTTTCAAAATTGTCGGTCTTTTTTTGTTTTATAGCGCAAAAAATAAAAACCGCAGAGGTGTTCAAATAACACAAAAAGAAACCTCTATTTGTGGGGAAAAAAAGACATAAATTCTGTTTGGGTACAGTGTTGCATGAACATGCAATTACCAGTTAAAGAAGAGCAGTGCTGAATTGCAAAAAATGCTCTGATCAGGAAGAAGGTGAAACCTTCCGGGGCTGAAGTGGTTAAAACGGAGTTCCATCCAGTTAAAAGTCAGCAGCTACAAAAAGTGCAGCTGCTGACTTTTAACAATCGGACACTTGCCTGCCCCACGCTCCAGCGATGCAGCTGCATGAAGGCTCGCTCTTCTCCCCCTCCCCTCGGTGGTGCCCGCATAACAAGTGCGGGCACCCGGCTTTGAAGCCAAAGCCGGGCGCCCACACCTGTGATGCCAGCGCGAGTCGCGCTGTGCTTTGTGAATGGCCGGCGTATTTTCTGGGACCTGTGACGTGTTCCAGAAGATCACCGGGGGGAGGTGAGCTTCCTTCCTGTTCCGCGGCAACAGGACAAGAAGTGCAGCTGGGACCCTGTCAAAACAGGTGCCCCCCCAAAAAAAATGACATGCCAATTGTGGCATGTCGAAGGGTCACCTCCCCTTAAAGCAGAAGTTCCACTTTTGGGTGTAACTCCGCTTTAATGCCCATAGGTGCACTTTGGGGTACAAATAGAATTGACTGGTTCTCTTTAGAATATTAGTAACCAGTAAGTATATCCTAGTATCCTATATCATTAGAGCAATTAAGAGACCCCGGAGGTAAAGAGGAGCTTGCACAAGTGCAAGATTCTCTCTATATACACCAATCTAAATGTTTTTCTTTTCAGTCTAAGTGACGGAAAATTATAGCGGTACACAATACAGTGTACGTGCAGCTAATAACGACAGCATTTATACACACTCACTAATCAAAGAAGGAGAAATGCTAAACTTAGTCACCATCACACTCATATTCACACCCCAGTTTACTCTCAGCCTGTGCCAGCTGTTATCACTGCGGTTGGAAGCGTGGGCACAATGAGTGACAAATTACAGGAATGTCCAAGGACACATCACATGGGTTTATTTATAGAAAACAATAAAGCAAAGGGACCAATCCGATTTCATCTTAAATTAAACTATATCAAAATCTGGAATTTTTTTTTTTAATTTCTGGATAGAGTTGGGAATGGTTGCATGTTCCATTTGGGGATATCCCCTTCTTTTCCTGTCCTGAAGAGGAAGTGAAAGAAAATCTCTTAAGCGATCCAAACACGTAGCTGAAAACACTCAAACACACACACATGCACAGTCCAACATGCCTGCTCAGGGAGTGTGAGGGTTATAATCAGGGCCAGTGCTAGACTAATTTGCACCCTAGGCAAGACCAACTACTTGCATCCACTCCCCCTCCCCCCCCTCCAATGATGATACCATTATATTAAAAAAGCATATGATTTGCAGTCCAACTAATGATACATTTCTTAACATATCAGCAAATGCAGCCTGTGCAGGGACGCTTTCTCACCTCATTGCCAATGTTAGCTCTCTGTGGAGACTGACTGGGGAGCTGGAAGGAAGTGATGTTGCACTTAGCATGGCTTGCTTGGTGGCTTTGTCTCCAACTAACATCATCCAATCCTGCAGTGGTATGCGGAATGTCGGTGCATTGTGTGAGGAACATTGACGGACTGTGTGGGAAAGCCAGCGGGCTGTTAGGAACCAGGCGGAGCAGGGCCATGGATCATTTTTATCCCGGGGGGGTGTTCAGCTCTTAAAAGGACACAGAGTGCAGGGGTCGTTAGTAAGAGATGCAGAGTTCAGGGGTCCGTAGTGAGGCAGATTTTAGGAGTCAGTAGTAAGTGGGGGGCATTTTTGAGAATAGCTATGGTTAGGCAGGAATACCATTTTAATAACAAATGAAAGAAGATACCAACCACTTTGAGTGTGAGTTTCAGGAATTAGCGAACTAATACACTCCCAGTGTGACAAGCAGGGCAGAATGAGGCATGTGTAAGGTGTTTTGACTGGGCAGGAAGGTTTAGGTGGGTAGGAGAGAGGTGGTATGAGGGGGAGGCGGATGGGAGTTGCTGTAACCTGGGGTGGTTAGGTGGGTTACAGGGAGGCATAGTGATTACGAAGGAATGGAGGGAGGTGCTATACCTGGAAGAGAGAAGGTGGGCAGGTGAAGCAGTATGGGGGGGTAGGTGATGAAGTATGGGGGGTAGGTGATGAAGTATGGGGGGTAGGTGAGGCAGTATGGGGATGGGTGAGGTGGGAAGACATTTTTACAGGTACCAGAGGCAGGATATTTAGCTCACCTGAATCCCTCAGTGCCGATGGTCAGCCTGGAACATATGTGCAGAGACTGCCCTGTGTCAGGTTCCTGCCTGCAGTGATATCACTCCTGTAGGTCTGATGGAGGAAGTTCTGTCCTTGCCCCTCCTTCTCTGAATGTCAGGGGCCTGTGGGTGGGGCAAGCAGGTGATTGGTTGCTGGGACCATTGATGTCCAAGCAACCAATCATATGCTTGCCCCACCCACAGGCCCTGACTTTCAGAGAAGGAGGAGGGCAAGAACGGAGGAGGGGGAAGTCTGAGACCACACCTCTGTTGCCACTCAAACTATATTCTCTGACAGATCTGATTGCTGAGACTGAGCGACAGCAGGGACTAACTGGGCATTTGAGCAGGATGCTCTGGGGGGGTTAGATCCCTCTGACTCCTCCCTTATCTATGCCCCTGCGACGGAGAGTAGGGAAAACCAGCGGCCATGGCTGCGCCCTAGGTAGCAGTGCACCTAGGTGGCTGCTTGGTTCGCCTAGTGGTAGTGCTGGCCCTAGTTATAAATAGTGATTTAGAAATACACATGGACAGCAAGTGCACCTGTTGAATACCTGTGATCGAGCTGTCGCCAGACAGCACAGTTCACAGGCAAAAGCTGGTCAATTAGCGTGGCTCTGGCCCTTGTGATTGCTGTAAGGACTAAGTGATTGCTGTAATGGCCAATGCCCTCCTCTTCCTCTCACAACAGCTGATCCACTGAAGCAGATCATTCTGTCAAAAAGAACAGGAGAGCCAGGCTGCTGCACCATTAAAATAAGTCTATTATTATTACAAATTTCTAAGTGAAGATGGTTCTGGACAGTAGGATCCACAGGGTCATAGCTTTACCTACTGATTTCTGAGACACCACCCAATGCCTGTACATGTGATTATGACACGCCCTATGCAATCTATATACAACCCCTCCTGACTGTACATGTGTGAGTATGACACCAGCTTAAATATCTCTTATAGTACAGCTTCACTTTAGGTGTAAACCCTAACTGACTGACATTGCGAAGGGACTATATATCATAATTGTTTTTTTGTGTTGAATAAAAATTGGATCTTATGAGGAGTACAAAATCCTATTTTTATTCAGGTCCATTGATGGACACTGGGAGCCTTAAAACTTCAGGTTATACTAATACCTATAGGAGGGTTGGACACTTGCAATAAGCCAGCTCAGGATATAACCCCTCCTACTACCAGCAAGCTTCAGTTTTCTACTAAATCAGTACCAAGAGCATCATCACAGAGGAGTAGGACCTATGTTCCCTCAGTGGACTATAAAAAAAAAACAAAGGACTTTCTGCCAAGTAAAAAAAATCTTATTTTCTTACTCATCCTCTGAGGGACACAGAAAATCTTAACCTTCAGCGTTTCCAAAAGCAGCCCAGATGAGCAAAACCAAACGGGGGAACCGCCTGTAGCTCAAAGAGCTGTTACTGTCTAATGGACCTTATGCCTGCTTAGGATCAGATGAGGTAAAAACATTCATCTGATAAAACTTAAAAGAAGGTTAAACAGACAACCAGTTGCCAGTCTGAGAAACAAAAGAAGTAATGCCTAAAAGCCTAAGAGGCACTTCCATCCCTAGTGGAGTGAGCTTTAACAGGAAAGGGAGAAACCAAACTGTTGAGACCATAAGCCTGGACAATGATCTGTCTGAGCCACCTAAAAATAGTGGAATGAGAAACCAGGGGGCCCTCATGGGGCCCATCTATAAATAAATAAGTAGTGGCTGTGAGATAGACTTCTGCAACCTGAACCACATCCAGACAATAGAGGAAGGTTTCATTTTCATGAACTGGAGCTGGACAGAGGGATGAACATGTCCTGGTTAAGGTGAAAAGCAGAGACTACCTTGGGTAACAAAAAAATCCTGGGCTGCAACACCACTTGTCCCTATGCAAGACCAAAAAGGGTTATCTGCAAGATAAGACCATCAGTTGAGACACTTGCCTTACAGAGGTGATAGCTTAAAGAAAAGCAACAATGGTGAAAGTAGACAGAGAAATGTGTCCACTAGGTTCCAACAATGGCTTCTGTAATGCTAAGAGAACCTGATTCAGATCCCACAGATACACAGATGAATGTATTTGGGGAACCTAGTGGGAGAACTCCTGAGGTGGAAGCACCTGGACTCACACCAAGTGAGGTACATCTTCCATGTCAGATGATAGACCTTATGGGAAGTGGGCTTCCTAGCCTTGAGCAATGTAGGAATCACAGACTCAGAGATTCCTCTGTCTCTCAGAATCTGGGATTCAACCTTTAGAGCCAGCGACTGAGAAGCAAGATGGCACAGATTGGGACAGAAGGATCAGTAAGTTTGGCAGGGCCTACAGAACATCTGCTAGAAGTCCTGCCAGGACAATGCACCACATTTGCCTGGGCAAATAAGGAGCAACAAAGATCCCCACAAAATGTCCTCTATCTTGTTTTAGCAAAAGTAGTTTGGGGAGAGGGAAGGCAAAGGAGCCACCAGAGCATCCACTGCTTCTGACATGGGATCCATACACCTGGATACAAACCTGTCTGCTGAAACCTGGAGTCCAGGAAAGCCACATTAGGTGTCCCAGACCTATAGCACAGGTCCTGCAACACCCATATAGAGACCACTCTCCCCGCATCCATACACTGCCAGCTGAGGAAAGTCTACTGCCAGTTGTCAACCTCTCAAGTGTAATATATATGACTGACATTGCTGGAACATGAAGTTCTGTCCAGAACAGCGTCTGCTTTGCCTCTCTTGCTGCATGAAGACTTCTGGTTTCTCCCTGATGATTGAAGTATGTTACCACTGTGATGTTGTCAGACTAATTCCAGACCAAAGTGCCTTCCAGCAGATTAAAGGAACACGCAACTGACAAGGTATCCCCTTCTTTCCCAGCCTAAAAAGTTGGCAACTGTTCCTGAGTCCCCAAGCCAGGGGTAGCCTGGTTCTTGGCATCAACTTAATTTGCCTGGCAGGTACTGATTTGTCCCATGATCACAAAATATTGTGTTGTAAATGTTGGGAGTTGGACAAAGGGAACCCACTCAAAGGAGGCTACCATCAGCCCCAAGACAGTTGAGAGTCAGACCGCTTCTGGATTGAAGAGTTCAAACCTGAAGTCAGAGAGTCTGAAGCCTCTCCTAGGGAAGGAATACTCCAGCCTGACACGAGTCCAGGACCAAACCCAGATATTCCAATTGATGATTTGGTTCCAACGACGATTTCAGAAAGTGCAGGATTTCTCCAAACCTCCATAATATCCGGAGAGTCAGTGATACATCGTTGAACAGCACCCTCGCTAACTGTTCCCTTAACTATTGGTTGTCCAAGTATCCCATGATAAGGATAGGAGAGCTCAAAAGGGCTACCACTGGAGTCAGCACCTTGGTGAACACTCAAGGTGCAGAGGACAGACCAAATAGCAGGGCCATGAACCAGTAGTGTAGGGGTCCTAGTGCACATCACAGCGTTGGTGGGCTGAAAAGATGGGCACATGCAAGTAAGCACCTTTTATGTCTACAGAAGTAAGTCTCCTTAGGGAAGGAAGGCAATAACATACAGTATCTAGTTGATTCCATCTGAAATCATTTAAGTTTTTGAGGTCCAAATGCCCCCTTTGCATTTTGGAACAGTAAACGGGTTCGAGTAAAGTTGAAGCTGTTCCACAGCAGGGACCAATACTATGACACCTTGTCTGGAAGAGCCTGGTGGAAATTTCCAGTGTGTGATGAGACGCAAGATTGTTTGACAGGAGAGGAGGGACAGGGTACAAAACTTGGTTGAAGCCCTGGGACACCACCTCTAGCACCCAGGCATCTGGAAAGCAAGCTGACCAAGCATCCACAAAGATCAACAGACACCCCCTCACTCTGAAAAGTTGGGAAAATTTCATGCAAACAAAGGCTTGTCTGCAGATTTTGGCACACTTTGGAGTACAAGACTTTTTGGACTGCTTGGAGGGCGTTGATGCTGAAATTAAGGGAGTTGAGAAACAAAAAGGACACATTTCTTAAGGCTCAGATAGGGTGATGATTTAGATTTCTTTCTCTAGGAAGATTAGTGCTTTTACCACCAGTAGCATCCTTGATAGAACATCTAGAGCAGGTCCACTGAGGCACTGGGGTTGATTTACTAAAACCAAATGGCCCATACTGCAGTTGCACTTTGCAAGTGCATTTCCTCCAAAGCTTACTAAATGAGTTAAAGCTTCACTTTGCAAAGAATACCTAACCACGTGCAGCCTTCCCAGAAGAGTTGAAGCTGTTATAGCTGCAAAGGGTGGGCCAACTCAATATTGAACCCTACGGACTAAGACTGGAATGGCATTAAAGTTTATATGCGTGATACTTTTGACAATATAGTGTGTGTCCCACCAGGGCAGTCCTCATGGGCCACATAACAATTTTGCATTACATATGCATACTTTGCCAGGACAGTCACGGGCTTTACACAAAGCTGTCCCAAGATGTCCTTGTCCTGGGCAAAGTCCCGGATTCTGGACCACAGGGACAGAAACAGCCTAGAATGAAGTGGGTTAACTCTGTAATTTAAAATGAACCCCCACCGTCCAGTGCTCTGCATTGATTCAGGAAGAATTCCCAGAGATGGAGCATTTTACTTCTGCTGCTTGTGTGGATGGGATGTGTAATTCTCCGGTCCATGCTGGCCCTCCTGTCCATCTCATGTGACGTAAGTCACATGAGATGGACAGGAGAGAAGGGCCAGTGGGAATTGGAGCAGTACACATCCCACCCATGCAAGCATCGGCAGTAAAATGCTCTGCCTCAGGGGATTCTTACTGAACCAGGGTGCCAGAAACTGCTAGGGGAAGGTGGGAGGGGTGTAATATTTCATTCTGGATTAAACGTTTACCCAATGACAGCTTGCAAGAACAAGAAAGATTTGTGCTAGCAGCTTCCCTGCACAGAAGATTGTTTCTGTATTGTAGATTACTGCCCCCTGACCCACCCACACTGTGCCCTACTGCCCCATGCATTGTGCCCTCTTCACAAACCCACACTGTACTCTCCTCCCCCTGTAGTGTGACTTCCTGACTCCCTCACACTGTGCCCTCCTGACCCACTCATACTGTGCCCCATCAACCCACCCACACTGTCCTGCTCCCCATACTGTGCCCTCCTGGCCAACCCACATTGTGCCCTACCCCCCCCCTTACTGTGCCCTCTTCACCCACCCACACTGTCCTACTGATCCCCATACTGTGGCCTTCTTACCCACCCAGCCTGTGCCCTCCGGACCAACCTACATTCCCTACTGTCCCTGGACTGTGCCCTCTTGACCCACCCACACTTTGCCCCACTGACCCCCATACTGTGCCACATTGTGCCCTCCTTAGCCCTGTACTGTGCTTTCCTGACCCACCTACACTGTGCCCCACTGCCCCCCATACTGTACACTCTTTACCCACCCACACTTTGCCCTACTGACCCCTGTACTGTGCCTACCTGACCCACCCACACTGTGCTTTACTGACCACTTTCTGTGCCCTCCTGACCCACCCACATTGTACCCTTACGCCTACACTGTGCCCTCTGACCCCCATACTGGGCCCTCATGACCCACCTACTGTGCCTTACTAGCCCCCGTACTGTGCCCTACTGTCCTACATACTGTGCCCTACTGTCCCATCCACACTATATCCCCCTGGACCACTCACACTGTGCATCAGTGAACCCCGTAGTGTGCCCTCCTGATCGTATTATTGCACCCTGCTAAACCTACTGTATTTTGACGTGCTTGAAAGTACTGATAAATATGCTTAATTCTGTCAACTATTTATACTTGAAATCTTACGAATGGGTGTGTAAATTGAGGAAGGCTGGAAGGGGCCCCAGTGCATTACTTTGCCCAGGGGCCCATGATTCCCACATTGTGTCCCACATTGCGCAGGCTGCTGGGTTCTGTAGAAATTTCACTGCAGGGATTTCTCTGCCCTCTTGCTGTTGCCGAACTTGCGGCGCTGTGGGGGTTAAGAGCTTTGGGTCTCCAGGCTCACCTGCTTCATTGAGAAAAGTTATTTTATGGATTATACTGCCTGTAACACGATTTGTGAATGGGGGAGAGAATCCGGTGACTGATCAGACATTAGCTCCCCCACATAGTTGCAAATTACAAGGGAAACTTACCACAGCGGTGCAGATTAGTCTTGATTGAACAAAAAAAAAATAGAACAACAATGTTAGAAAAGACAAGCAAAAGATGTCCATCCTCCTAGGTTACCAGCAAACAACTAAGGCATGCTGGTTGTAGGAGGAGTTATATACCCTGGGCTTGCCTACGTGCCCAATCTAGGTAGGCTGCAGTATGAGTTTGAAGATTTAAGACTTCCTGTGACCCTCCATGCACAAGAAATAAATATTTTTTCACTTTTTTTCCCTCCTCCGTAGTCCCGGAGTACAGGGACTTTGTCTCACATTACTCCATTGCTGACAGCCTAACAGGACATGCAGCAGTTTGAACATCCATCCAGCACAGCCAGGGATTGGGGGGCAAGCTGGGGGCTTACAGCCACAATGAGAGTGAGTACAGCTGTCAAATCGATGCGTTGATGTCTCTGCCCCTTTGTCCCGCGCATAAACAAAATAGCCGGCGTTTATACATTGCTGGCCAGGGAAGAAGGGGACCAATTGTAAATACTGTATGTGCATCCACAGGCTTATTATACACTGCTGTGGGTGCACATACAGTAGTTACAATTGACCCTGCCCCTGCCACCTTCTTTCCTGGCCAGCAATGAACACCTGCTGTTATGTTTATGCACAGGACAAAGGGCTGGAGACATCAGAGCTTCGATTTGACAGCTGCACTAGCTCTCATTGTGGCCATACGCCCGGTGGCTTGCCCACCAATCCCTGGCTATGCTGGATGGATATTCAGACTGCTGCATGTCCTGCTCAGCTGCACGCATTTATTATCCATCTGATGTCTGCATTCTTGCCTCGGTCCCTGAATGCTAATAATCAAGATTTTAGAGGATTAATGTGCTATGTATAATTAATTGGTGTCTTGTAGTTTAACTAATTTCTGAACCTTGCACTCTGTACAATGCACTCCTGAACCTTGTACTTTGTACATATTGCATTCCTGAACCCTGCACCTTGTACATAACGCATTCCTGAACCTTGCACTCTGTATGAAATGCACCCCTGAACCCTGCACCTTGTACGTAACGCATTTCTGAACCTTGCACTATGTATGTAATGCGCTCCTGAACCATGTACACTCATGAACCTTACACATAACACATTCCTGAACATTGCACATAACGCACTCCTACTCCTGAACCTTGCACTATTTATGAAACATACTCCTGAATCCTTCTACACTTCGCATAATGCACTCTTCCACAGTTTTTGCAAAACCATTTGAAATCTTACGAATAGGTGTGTAAATTGAGGAAGGCTGGAAGGGGCCCCAGTGCATTACTTTGCCCAGGGGCCCATGATTCCCAAGCTTTTTATTTATTTATTTTTTTTAATGATTGTACTGGGGTTTGTGTCCTTGAGACTCCAGCTTGTGGCACAGCAATAAAAGTTTTTTTTAACCTTTAGTAATAAGGAAGAAATTTTTTTTAACCATGCCCCTTCAGCCCCTCCCACTCTTAAGCATTTGGCCACACCCATTTTGCCATGCTACGCGGGCAGCGGGTCACTTCCTCCCTCAAGTGTCCCTTATTTTGAAGTTCAAAAGTTGGGAGGTATGGTTTTAGTTATAAATTAATCTTCATTATTATAGGAATATTTAACAGGAAAAACAGAGATATCTTCCAAGCATGGGAGTGTAGGAAACCCTCCCTCAGTCATGGGACATACAATGCCTTGAAAAAGTATTCATACCCCTTGACATTTTCCATATTTTGTCATGTTACAACCAAAAATGTAAATGTATTTTATTGGGGTTTATGTGATAGATAGACCAACACAAAGTGGCACATAATTGTGAAGTGGAAGGAAAATGATAAATGGTTTTCAAAATGTTTTACAAACTACTGTATGTACAGTATCTCACAAAAGTGAGTACACCCCTCACATTTTTGAAAATATTTTATTATATCTTTGTGACAACACTGAAGAAATGACACTTTGCTACAATGTAAAGTAGCGAGTGTACAACTTGTATAACAGTGTAAATTTGCTGTCCACCCAAAATAACTCAACACACAGCCATTAATGTCTAAACTGCTGGCAACAAAAGTCAGTACACCCCTAAGTGAAAATGTCCAAATTGGGTCCAAAGTGTCAATATTGTGTGTGGCCACCATTAGTTTCCAGCACTTTCGTGTGCACGTCCTCATACATCTATTTCCCAAAGACAACCTCTGGATATGATGCTGAGTGCTGCCAGCATTGCTGAAGAGGGGAGAAGGGGTAGGTCAGCCTGTCAGTGCTCAGACCATACGCTGCACACTGCATCAAATTGGTTTGCATGGCTGTCATCCCAGAAGGAAGCCTCTTCTAAAGATGATGCACAAGAAAGCCCACAGTTTGCTGAAGACAAGCAAACTAAGGATATGGATTACTGGAACCAAGTCCTGTTGTCTGATGAGACCAAGATAAACTTATTTGGTTCAGATGGTGTCAAGCGTGTGTCGCGGCAACCATGTGAGGAGTACAAAGACAAGTGTGTCTTACCTACAATCAAGCATGGTGATGGGAGTGTCATAGTGTGGGTCTGCATGAGTGCTGCCGCACTGGGAAGCTACAATTCATTGAGGGAACCATGAATGGCAATATGTACTGTGACATACTGAAGCAGAGCATGATCCCCTCCCTGCAGAGACTGGGCCTCAGGGCAGTTCACCTCCAAGACGACCACTGCCTTGCTAAAGAAGCTGAGGGTAAATGTGCTGGACTGGCCAAGCATGTCTGCAGACCTAAACCCTATTGAGTATCTGTGGGGCATCCTCAAACGGAAGGTGGAGGAGCACAAGGTCTTTTAATATCCACCAGCTCCCCGATGTCGTCATGAAGGAGTGGAAGAGGACTCCAGTGGCAACCTGAAGGTTAAGGCAGTGCTGGAAAATAATGGTGGCCCCACAAAATATTGACACTTTGGGCCCAATTTGGACATTTTCACTTAGGGGTGTACTCACCTTTGTTGCCAGCAGTTTAGACATTAATGGCTGTGTTTTGAGCTATTTTGAGGGGACAGCAAATTTACACTGTTATACAAGCTGTACACTCACTACTTTACATTGTAGCAAAGTGTAATTTCTTCAGTGTTGTCACATGAAAAGGTATAATAAAATATTTACAAAAATGTGAGGGGTGTACTCACTTTTGTGACATACTGTATATAACTTATGTATGGAGTGATTACCATTGGATAAAGTAGATGTCTTTTTTCAACCAGAATAACTGTTGAACATGACTACTGTCCAATTTAAGATAACACTAGAAATTGCACTTTCACGCTTTCTTTTTCGGTCATTATTTAATTTCATGATTATTACTAAAAATAAATTGTATCACTTAAAGCTGGTAATGGTTGATGGGTGTGGGGCGGGGGTTGTTAAAAAAAAAAAAAAAGGACCTACCCCAGGTGTTAGATACGTTTTAATATATTATTGTACTTACAACTGACAAACCACTCTAATATACCGTCTGCAGTAGAAGTAATCCATCGAGCAAGGTCCTCCGATTCCTCCTGTATCGAATTGTGCTGTAACTGTACTGGCTGCCCTCATGTTGTAAAGCACTGTGCAAACTGTTGGCATTATATAAATCCTGTATAATAATAATTTCAGCAGGAATTTCCTGGGATCTGAAAATTATTTAAGGGTTCTTTGTGGACAAAAAGATGAAAAATGGTGGTCTACACCAATCTTTCTCCAGTGAAGGACATCCACACTGTGGCTGATTCACTGCCCATTAGTGTGTAAATGTACAACCTGTAGCAGCAAAGTATTTCTCTCATCAGTATAAATCAGCATGTCCCATCTGTACATAGGCGTGCACAGCCTATTGCATTAAGGTGTGCATCCCTAACACACACACACACATACAGACACACACACTCTTTTAAATACACGTAAACAAATTTTAAGTGTATTAAAACTATTTTTAATGTTTAATACATTTTACATCTTATGGCAGAGACGGTCAGAGGAAAGGGGGGAGAGTGACGGGGAGGGGGTGAGACAAATATAGGGGAGAAAGGGGTGAGAAACAGAGGGAGGTGAGAGAAAGAGCTGGGGTGTGCGAGAGAGAGGGAGGAGTGAGAGAGGTGGTGGTGGAAAGAGGGGGTGAGGGTGAGAGAGAGCGGAGGGGGTAAAAGAAAGGGGTGAGGGTGTGAGAGGGGGGGGTGAGAGAGGAGGGGTAGGGGGGTGAGAAAGAGAGGGGTGCAAGAGAGGAGAGTGAGGGGGGTTGAGAGGAGAGAGGGGGGGTGAGAGAGAGAGGAGAGAGAGGGGGATGAGAGAGAGGGAGGGTGTTCAGTATGCCTGCTACTCACAACCTGGTCTCCCCGAGGCTCACACTTCTGTACATTGGATAATACACTAGCGCCCGGAGTGATTAGGGTGTGCCCAGGCACACCTATGCATCTGTGCCTGGCACTTTATCTCTTTAGTAGAATATTCTCCACCCAGTGACTCCTAGCGGGCACTAGAGGATGCATATTTAAACCACAGACCTGGAATGTCTGTTTCTAAGGGCCATGGGGTACCATTTGGAAGAGATAATGCCCTTAATAAGGGTCTGACATTCTTATGTAATTTATAGGTGAGGAACACACAGGGGAACAGATCTACAGTTATTTGCAGCTGAATTAAAGCGGTATTAAACTCATTTGTTGTGCAATAACATGTAACAAAAATTTCCATCTCTGAAAAATGGAGGCCTAACCCCCATATTTCTACCATGACAGGTTTACTTTAGATACAAACTAACTTTCTCAGAGAAAGATACGAGGTGTGTCTAAAATGCTCGGCAAATGGTCCTATATCTCAATGGAAACATGGGCTAGGTGCACGCGCATGCACATGGCTATCCAGAGACACGTCGAGAAGCACCACCTGGCGTAGAGTACATGTGACCATCAGGGTAAACCCGCTGTGGGCAGTCAAACGTAGTCAGTGTGAGAGGTAGGGTCCCAATGCAATGGAGCAATGAGTGAACATCAAGTTCTGCTACAAATTAGGGAAAAGTCAACGGAGACGCATGAAATGTTGGTGCAAGTTATAGGGACGGAAGCCATGAGCAGAAAATGTGTTTACAACTGGTTGAAACACTATTGTGATGGGAAGGAAACGGGGATGAGCCAAGTTTTGGTCGACCTGCAGACCCCCAGACATCGGCGTCTGACCCATTGGCTGTAAGCGATGATTGGGTTGCTGATTTTCCAGCATGCTCGTTCGACAGAAGCCGGTTGTGAGACCAGCTTCTGTCGGACAAGGAGCTGTACACATGGGCCAAATGTCAGCCGGATTCTACTGGACTGGCTGGTTTCTGCCAATATTTTGGCCCGTGTGTATGGAGCTTTAGATTGTGTTTAATACAAAATCTTCATGTGACCTTCCTTCTTGACTCTCTAGTCCTAACACTGAACATCCAACTGTTCTTAGAAGGCAATCATTGGAATGAATGTTGATTTTAGTAATTCTGAACAACACTCAGTACTTCAAGGACTGATCCAAAATCCCATGGCCATATAACCTTGGCTACAAAGAACATAGTCATAAGATGCGTCTCCATCTAGGCTGCCAGCCAAATTCTCCAACTGTATTTGTAGTGTTTACTTTGTTTTGACAGGCTAAACATAGCCATGCACCTGATTCAGGGTTCAGAGAGGGTAACCAGTACTACAGATTACACCCTGTTAGTTGAAGGTTGAATACTTTGTTGTAGGCTCTATAATTTCGAGAATGATTAAGCCTAGTACAGCTTAGTGACTTCCTTATCAATCACCACTCCCTATCTTTACTCATAATCAATATTTACTGAAATTGGTAACATAGAAGGAATGGATAGAAAACAAATCTCTGGAAGTCTACCTAGTTTGCATATTAATTTTTTAAACAAATAAATTCTATGACTTTAAAAAGCAAATATATGCAGCGCCTATGGTATTAAGAATGTCTTTTCAATAAATGGAGATGAATCACTCAAAGAGAAAAATACACATAAATAATTCCTTCAGCCGTGATCAAGACAATGGATGTAGGCTTACCAGAACCTGGTAGGTCAAGCGTGGGTGTTTAAATCCAGACTCGGCTCCTGGTCATCCAATCCACTGGAAACGAAGGAAAGTCGCCTGGGGGACCTCCTGGTGGTTCCTGGGGAGATGATCCTCTGTACCACTGGCCCGCTGCTCCTATAAGGGGGGTATCACTGGACCCGGGGGACCTCCTGGCAGCTCCAGAGGGGGATGGTCCTCTATAACGAATGGTGATTCGTTATAGAGGACCATCCCCCTCTGGAGCTGCCAGGAGGTCCCCCGGGTCCAGTGATACCCCCCTTATAGGAGCAGCGGGCCAGTGGTACAGAGGATCATCTCCCCAGGAACCACCAGGAGGTCCCCCAGGCGACTTTCCTTCGTTTCCAGTGGATTGGATGACCAGGAGCCGAGTCTGGATTTAAACACCCGCGCTTGACCTACCAGGTTCTGGTAAGCCTACATCCATTGTCTTGATCACGGCTGAAGGAATTATTTATGTGTATTTTTCTCTTTGAGTGATTCATCTCCATTTATTGAAAAGACATTCTTAATACCATAGGCGCTGCATATATTTGCTTTTTACACTCTTGGGACAATATAGATCTATTGTTTTATGCGTGCTGCCACTTTAAATATTTTAAATAATTATTTATTTCTTGTATTTCTATCAGTATTTTCACCAAATTCTTTTAGTGAGCGCGGATTTTTACCTATTTATATATTAAATTCTATGACTTGTTCATTTGAAGCTCTGGCAAAAGGCTAAGTTCACAGATGAACTACAATATATACTATATTACAAAAAGTATTGGGACACCTGCCTTTACACACACATGAACTTTAATGGCATCCCAGTCTTAGTCCGTAGGGTTCAATATTGAGTTCATGCCACCCTTTGAAGCTATATCAGTTTCAACGCTTCTGGGAAGGCTGTCCACAGGGTTTAGGAGTGTCTATGGGAATGTTTTTTGTTTTTTAGAAAATACATTTTTATTGAGTTTTTCCAAAAAATACATACAAAAGTACATATAAACAGAAACATTCCCGCTAAGCGTGGGGACCCCCTGGGGGGTAAAACATTAGGCCCAACGCTTACAATTAAAGTCCCATGTGGCCAAGAATCCACATATTTGAATCCCCCAACATGGGGGAGAGAATGTATTACTTTAATACAAGCTAGGAAGTGCAGAGAGTTTCAAAATACACATCAGTGTCTTTCCCATCCCCTCCCCAGTAACTCCACCAAATCCACGAGCCCCAGTGGCAGCCATGTCCTGTTTCACAACATCTACAGCGCTGTGTGAGAGTCTCAGGCCCCATCTCTCCCCACCCTCCTTGGGCCTTCCATGTTTGTTACACCATTGAGAGACAAAGGGGCAACCCCAGTCCCCAATTAGTCAGAGGCAGCATCAGCCGAGGCCACCCAGCCACCCCACACCTCAAATTTGGCCGGGGCACCCCTACTCAGGTATGTTGCCCTGTACAGTAGTACCACTCTATTCACCAAAGCTTTCCAGGAACCCGAAGTGGGGGAAGAGGTCACCTTCCAGGACAATATAATGCATTTTTTGGCATAAAAAAGTAGGAGGGTAAGTAGCGTCTCTATGGCTTTTGTGGGGGCTAGAGTATTCACCAAATGAAGAAGGCAAACCTATATCATGATAGGGATTGAAATGGATGTCAGTGCAGGGCCGGCTCTACCACTAGGCAGAGTAGGCGGCTGCCTAGGGCGCACTGTCACCTAGGGCGCCTGCCACTGTTGATCTGTCACCGGCTGCTCTGCATTAATTCATGTAAAAACTGACACTGTCTGACTGAGATAATATCACATGCCATTTGCAAATGTATATAGAAATAGTGCTTGATCTGCCAAATACCCCCCCCCCGTGAGGCTGTATTTGATGGGCACAGTTGAAGCTGTATTTGATGGGCACAGTTGAAGCTGTATTTGATGGGCACAAGTTAAGATGTATTTGATGGGCACAGGTGAGGCTGTATTGATTGGTGCTGGTGAAGCTGTATTTGATAGGTGCTGGTGAGGCTGTATTTGATTGGCGCTGATCAGGCTGGGCAGGGAAAAGGGGGTGGGATCAGGGGTGGAGCGGCAAAATGAGGTTTCGCCTAGGGTGTCAAAAATCCTTGCACCAGCCTTGTGTCAGTGCCTCTATAAATTTAGCCACTTCCTTCCAGAAGTACTGGATCTGAGGGCACTCCCAAAAGACGTGTATAAAATTTGCCTGGGGCATCGAGCATCTTCAACATTGCCAAGACTGAGACCCAAATATCTTTGCCAGCCTGGCAGGGGTAAGATAGATCCTGTGCAGGAATTTGTTTAAAATCAACCTATCCCTGGCCAACACCAGACACTGGAACAGGTCATTCCATATATCATCCCAATTGTCAGCATCCAAATCTGGAGCCACCCCTACCTAGCCCCCCCCCTATACTTCTCCATTTCTTTAGCTGTATGAGGGAACAGTTCTGTGTAGAGACTGGAAACCGGCTTGGGCAACAATTCGCTGTGGACCAACAGCTCCAGGTCACTAGGCTCAATTTCCAGTGACTCCTTACCAAATTGTGCATATAAGGCATGCCTCAATTGAATGAATCGAAAAAAGTGTGCGTTTGGCAAACTATAGCGCTCTTTTAGTTCATCAAAAGTCATCAGGGATCAATTTACAGTGATGTGTCTTAGCGTTTTTATGCCAAATCTGGTCCAGGCAACAGGGTCTGGGTAGTTGAAAAGTTGCTCCAGGCCAGGGTTTTGCCACAAAGGTGTGTGTATGGAGAAAACCCCCGCAGAACCAAAGACCGCTGCCCCTGGGCCACTGACCAGGCCCTGATCGTTGCACGCATGGACAGGTTCAGTTGGTATTGGGATTTTTGCCCTCTATAAACTAGGTGCGCCAGTGCTTCTTAAGTCTATGGGAATGTTTGACCATTCCTCCAGAAGCGCATTTATGAGGTCAGGCACTGATGTGGATGAGAAGGCCTGGCTCACAGTCTCCACGCTAATTCATCCCAAAGGTGTTCTATCGGGTTGAGGTCAGAACTCCGTGCAGGCCAGTCAAATTCCTCCACACCAAACTCGCTCATCCATGTCTTTATGGACCTTGCTTTGTGCACTGGTTCAAAACAATTGGTGGAGGGGGATTAAGGTGTGAGGTTGTTTTTCAGGGGTTGCGCTTGGCCCCTTAGTTCCAGTGAAGGGAACTCTTAAGGCCACATACCAGAACATTTTGGACAATTTTCATGCTCCCAGCTTTGTGGGAACAGTTTGGGGATGGCCCCTTCCTGTTCCAACATGACCACCAGTGCACAAAGCAAGGTCCATAAAGACATGGATGAGCGAGTTTGGGTGGAGGAACTTGACTGTCCTGCACAGAGTCCTGACCTCAACCTGATAGAACATCCTTGGGATGGATTAGAGCAGATACTGCGAGCCAAGCGTTCTTGTCCACCTCAGTGCCTGACCTCACAAATGCACTTCTGGAAGAATGGTCAAACATTCCCATAGACACACTCCTGAACCTTGTGGACAGCCTTCCCAGAAGAGTTGGAGCGGTTATAGCTACAAAGGGTGGGCCAAGTCAATATTGAACCCTACGGACTCAGACTTAGTTGCCAATAAAGTTATTGTGCGTGTAAAGGCAGGCATCCCAATACTTTTGGTAATATAGTGTATATGCATCCTGTTTTATCTGCCAAAAGATTTTTATTTCTATCTATTTAGTCCTAAGATTTACACAGTTCTGCCACATACCACAGCCCTGTCTGTAACTGAACTAAAGAGAGAGAAAAAAAATTCCACAGTTTTTTTTTTTTTTTTTTTCAGTCCCCCAATCTGTAACTGGACAGTGAAAGGAGAAGCAGCAGATTGATGAGCTCATCTCTTTGCACTCTACTACAGTCAGAATGTTCATTGCTATCTATCTTTATTTTTAGAAAACCGTCTATTTTGTCCTACGTATATGTGATATAATGGTTTTCATAACCCTACGGACGGAAATGTGCGTGTTATTGAAATAACCGTTGATTCA
>BLSH010328942.1:1055815-1072182 GCA_018402905.1 Glandirana rugosa
CCAGAATTCTATTTGCTTTTCCCACTGCCTGGTCACTCTGTTTGCTCACTCTGTTTGCTCATTTTGCAATCATCTGAAATAAGCACCCCCAAATCTTTTTCTTCTGTAGTGCTGGCTAACACCGTACCCCCAATGCTGTACTCTATAAGCGAATTATTTTTCCCTAGATGCATTATTTTACATTTAGAAATATTGAACTGCAGTCTCCACTGCTTTTACCAATCTTCCAGCAATGCCAAATCATGTTCCATGTTACAGACACCTCCAGGGATATCAACCCTATTACACACCTTTGTATCATCAGCAAAGAGACATACATTGCCCAGCAAACCTTTAGTTATATCACTTACATATAGGTTAAATAGAACAGGACCCAGTACAGAGCCTTGTGGTACCCAACTAGTGACTGGTCTCTGTTCTGAGTGAACCCCATTTACAACTACATTCTGGGATCTATCCTTTAACCAACTGCATATCCACTGAACCACCCAAGGGTTAAGTCCAAGCTTGTACAACTTTTGTATCAGATCGTTATGTGGAACTGTATCAAATGCCTTGCTGAAATCAAGATACGCTAAGTCCACAGCACCACCCTGGTCCAAAACACTGGTAATATAGTCAAAGAATTCAATCAGATTTGTCTGGCACGATCTGCCCTCAGTAAGCTGTGTATTTTTAGGTGATCAATGATCCTTCTTTTGAGAAGTGATTCCATTACCTTGACTACAATTGATGTTAAACTCACTGGCCTGTAATTGCCAGCTTCTACCTTGCTGCCCTTCTTGTGGATAGGTACAATATTAGCTATCCACCAGTCATGGGGAACCTCTCCTGTTAGAAGAGATTTATTTAAAAGATTTGTTAATGGTCCAACAACTATATTGAAAAGTTCTCTTAGAACTCTGGGATGAATACCATCAGGGCCCATTGCTTTATTAAGCTTTAACCAAGCCAGTTCCTCAGCTACCTCTGTCTCCAGAAATCCTAGAAATGAACCATCATTACTAGAACCAATATGATTCCCTAACTTGTTATCATTAGTGCAGTCTGTTTCTGAGAAGACTGAACAAAAGTAATTGTTAAATGGTTTGCTACATCCTGGTCTCCCTCAACATATGTGTTGTGCCCAGTTTTCATTTTGGTGATCCCATTGTATTTTTTCCTTCTATCACTAATGTACCTAAAAAAAAGTTTTATCTCCTTCCTTAATAGGCTTAGCAATTTCCTCCTCTTTCTGTGCTTTTGCAGCACCGATAATGTGTTTGGCCTCCTTTTGTCTATTTTAATACTCCTCTCTGTCAGCTGCACCTCCTGTTTCCTTGAATCTTCTATATGCAATTTTTTTTCCCTTTACTATCCTACTTACCATATTGTTTTTTTTCTTCCGTTTATTCTTACTAACTTGCCTAACATATAACCTAGTTGCCTTCAAGATGGTAGACTTTAATAGTGCCCACTGATTACTTACTCCTGTCGTTTTACTCCAACCTTTCAGTTCATTTTTTAGAAATGTTCCCATTTCAGCAAAATTTGTCCTTTTAAAATCTAAAACTTTTGTTTTTGTATGATTTTTCAGTTCTTGTTTTAATATCAAACCAAAGACATTGGTGATCACTAGAGCCTAAATTCTCCCCCACCTCAACATCAGACAGTTGATCCCCATTTGTCAGTACTAGGTCAAGAATATGATCACCTTGGGTTGGGCTTTTTACTAACTGTTTAAGGGAAACCCCATTCAGTGCTTCCATTATATCCCCGCTCCTGCTTGTAATAGCAGTTTGAGAATTCCAGTTAACGTCAGGCATGTTGAAGTCACCTATAATCTGGGAACTCTTCCCTAGACAATACTAAGGAAGGGTTAGCTCCCAAAGGTGTTAAGGAGCACTCAGAAGAGGGGCTATTGGTATCTGATCCCTTAGGAAGATTTCTTGGTGAAGCTAGTGGATCGCAAGCTGACAAGACCCACAGCACTGCATCACTTGCACTTATGATTCGTAGTACTAAGGTATGCAGGTGAGGAATTGCCCACAAAGGTACCCACAACCCGCTCTTGATGCATAAAGGTTTAATGCCAGTCTGTGGCTCTATCACTGGAGGCAGAAACGGCCCAATGTAGAGGTATAGCACAGGCATTGGGCAGGACGTAGAGTCTAGTCAAATGGCATGCATGTGTACAGTAAGGCAGACTTACTCAGGCACAGTAATTCCTAGGGATTTGTGCACACTGTAGAATTCCACAGCGGTGCGAATTAAAAAAATTTTGCCACTCCCACTTCCTGTGGCCGGTCCTGAGATTTAATGTGTACCAGTCAGTGTTCTTGGGCATTAAAGTGGTTAAGTAAAAAAAAAAAAAAAACCTGCAAAAAAAGGAATAATGCAATGCATACTCGCTCATTATGAAATGCTTACCTTAGAGCGACGCTGTAGCAGCGGTCCCCAAGCACCGCTGAGACCGGCGGCATGCTGAGTCCGTCTTCTTCCGGGATCCCGGGAGCCGACCAATCACAGCGCGGACTCCGGCGCTATGATTGGCAGGAGCCGCGCTGATGTCACTCCCGCGCATGTGCACGGGAGCTGTCATTTATGGCACACTTAGTGAAGAAACGGCCCAGTCGGGCTGTTTCTTCAATGCGCATGTGCCGATGACGTTGGCACATGCATTTACACTGTATATCTCCTAAACCGTGCAGGTTTGGGAGATATGCAGGGTACCTACAGGTAAGCCTTATTATAGGCTTACCTGTAGGTTAAAGTGGTTGTCATGACTTTTCAACCACTTTAATCCCTTTAAGCCGAGAATGAGCCAAGAGGCAATACACCATTAAGGCTCCCTGTAGAAAGGGAAAAGTCTGCATGTAGATTAGGGGGCAAGACGCACGGATGGGGGCAGCAGCCATGCGCCCTGCATGAGCGGCTGTTGCTAACAGGGATCTAAAAGTCCCCTGGCCCTGAAAACTTCATAAAGAGGATCTGTCACTGCCTAAAGATAATCACATAAGGGGCTTGCTAGTTTTCTTTATTTAACTATATTGCTATCAAAAGGGAACTATTTTAAAAAGTGCAAAAGAGTTTTAATAAAATAAATAAAAATAGCTAAAAAAAAAAAAAAATCACCCCATACATACACACAAATGCAAAGATGTGGCAGGTTCCACTGGCATATGTAAACAGCGATTGCTCCTCAGAGTGAGAGCAATAATTCTACCGCCATCATTCATGATTAATTGTAAACTAACAACCTGTAAAGGCTTTTAAAGCATCGCCTATGAGAAAATGTAGGTATCATAGCTTGTCATCACTTCTTTGGTGCTTTTAATTTTGAGTCTTGTCATGTTTGGTATCTATTTACTCGATTTAATATCATATTTTATATTTTACCATAAATCGGGCATTATACTTTTCTAAAATTAATTTTAGTGTACTTCTTCCTGAAAATTTGCTTTGATACTCAAAGGATGGGGAATGCACCGCGCTGGAACAAGATTCCTCATGTGGGGATGTCGTCTGTAGGGAGGTATGGGTTGATCCACAGCTCCCAATACCTCGATGGGGCGAGATCGGGAGACTTTGGTGGTGGGCTCTCTTGTGGGGCCTGGGCTGCTACCACTGGAAACGACTGTGCGTCGATTCACATGTAGGATCATGAAATAAATAGGAAAGGAGCGCCCAAGACAAGGATGTAAAAGCTACAACTTTGATTTTATTTGGTTTGGAGATTGGTTTGAGAACACATCAGATCTCCACTCTAAATGGACAAACATCCAGATTTTTCAATCAATTGATCAGCAGCCCTGAGAAAAAGGGATGGTATATGACCCCCGAAACGTGTTGGCATCTTTTTACCGATCTCCAAACCATGGTGCCTACCTCTAATTCTCCTGATCGCCCCAGGTCCACCAGGTAGTAAAGAAATTGCTATGTCGTGCATGTGATGCGTGGCTGGTTGCAGGTTTTCTGTCTAGATGTAGATTCAACAGCCAGGGTAGGCCATCCCTTATTGGGGGGAGAAGCCCTGCTTTACATCAGTATATCAGTGGTGCCTTTACAGTAGTGGACTAGCTCTGAGGAAGGGGGCCTGTCTCCCGAAACGCGCCAGCTGTCCTTTGTAGAGAAGTGTTGTTCCTGAAGCTGGACCATTTGTGATATGCGCATTTTAAAATTTTTGTTTGCGAGTATGTCTTTGGCTTGTTTTTAACAAAAAATTTTAAAGGTATCTAAGGTAATGCACTAGGCGTTTGCACCCTCCTTTTCTTTGTTTTTAGTGTTTTGGAGTTTCCCCACTCAGGAGAGCAGCATCACCTATAGTTCTATTTGGACTGAGTGAGTGCTGAGGGTTTTATACAGCTTTTGAAGTTTTTTCCCCGATGGGGATGAGAAGGCCTGGCTCGCAGTCTCCGCTGTAATTTATCCCAAAGGTGTTTATCGAATTGAGGTCAGGACTCAATTTATGGACCTTGCTTTGTGCACTGGTCTAAATCATTTGGTGGAGGGGGATTATGGTGTGGGGTTGTTTTTCAGGGGTTGGATTGACCCCTTAGTTCCAAATGAAGAGAACTCTTAAGGCGTCAGCATACCAAGACATTTTGGACAATTTCATGCTTCCAACTTTGTGGGAACAGTTTGGGAATGGCCCCTTCCTGTTCCAACATGATTGCACACCAGCTATTATAGCTGCAAAGGGTGGGCCAACTCAGAATTGAACCCTATGGACCAAGACTTGGATGCCATTAAAGTTCATGTGTGTGTGTAAAGGCAGGTGACCCAATACTTTTGGTAATATAGTGTATATCCTTTTCTACTCCATTCAAAACTGAATTTAAAATGTATTGGCTGGGGGCGTGGCCAGGAACGGCATGTGAACAGACGTGTCTCACAGAGCTCCCCAGTGTTACCCTTCTTTGATCCTGTTCCCGGCCCAGCAGAGCTGATCCTTGAACACCGCAAAAGTCCTAAAGGCATAGTGAGGCAACTGGCAGCTAAACATTGTGTGTAGACATGATGGTTACACGGAAAAATAAGGAAGACATGCAGCGCGCGGAGATCCAATATGGCGCCGGCCCGGGCCTAAAGCAACGCACGCCGCGGGTGAAGGACGCAGGGAGTAAGACAACGAAGTCTACCAAGTCGACCACAGGGGACCCCCCCAGAGATATGCGCTTCTATGCACAGAAGCTTATAAACACTCAGGCCCAAGCGGACCCCGTAATGGAGGAGGAAGGCTCCGGGGAGGACCGCGAGGCTCAGGGGGATGCGGGGAGGGGAAAACCGGTGGGAGATATGGAGAGCCAGCCAGTCTCTGAGACTGTCAGTGAGGATGAGGATGATGCTCAGCCCTCACTATCTGAGATTCTGAGAGCAATTCATAAATGCACTGCATCAGTTCATAACCTCCAGGAGCAGTTTGGAGGACTAAAGGAGGAAATGGGCCTGATTAGGCAGGATCTACAGAAGATCAGGGAAAGAACAGCGGCTGAAAGTAGGATCAGCGATATTGAGGACAAGATACCGCCACTGGCTAGAGACACTCAACGCAATTCAATTGTGGTCAAAGCTATTGAATCTCGCGCTGACGATCTCGAAAATCGGATGCGCCGCAATAATGTGCGGATTGTTGGTCTCCCGGAGAAGGTGGAGGGTAGGGACCCCACCGATTTTGTGGAAAGATGGCTGCCAGAAGTATTCGGAAAGGAGGCCTTCACGGCGCTCTTTGCCGTGGAACGCGCTCATAGAGTGCCAACTAGGCCCCTGCCACCGGGTCACCCTCCCCGCCCTTTACTGGCACGTTTATTACACTATAAGGACAGAGAGATAATATTGCGCCTGGCCCGGGAGAAACAAAATATACAATACAACGGTGCGCGGGTATCCTTTTACCCTGACTTTTCTTCAGACGTACAAAAAAAGCGAGCCCGCTTTAATGAGGTGAAAAGACGTTTGCAAAGACTGCAGGCCTCATACGCTATGCTATACCCAGCGCGACTTCGGATAACGGTCGGGGGCCAGGCGCACTTCTTCGAGCATGCAGCAGAGGCCTCAGAGTGGCTGGATGCCAACGAACAAGTCTTTCGCCAGGAGAGGAGACCGGCCGGGGAAGAGGAAAGGCTGTGAAGGAGGGTGCCCGCGACCAGGACGAACGTACAATGCCAGTAAGAGATGACATACTTACTTTGAAGCTTGGGCCCTTTAGAGGACTTTTACATTGAAGTGAGCCGGGAAACAGTGACCTATACAATCCCGGTCTTTGGCCGGGGGTGCGAGGAGAGACTGTTTAAAAAGTTACACTTATCCGGATGGAGAAAGCAATAACTGACTTGCAGAGTCCCAGAGAGGGGATGTTCTGCGGGACCTGTTGTCCCCCTGTTGACTGTTTGAAGTACGTTTTCACTTTTTTTCTGTTTGTCAGGAGTTCTGACAGCTCACCCATCCAGGTTGGCAGGGCCACGGCGGAGGAGGTAGGGTTGCCCCCCTCGCCTCTAGCCCAGCCCAGGTTCATATCTGCAGGGTTAGAGCTACTACATAGATGTAAGCAGCTGCGCATACTGAGCAACATAAAGGAGGACTACTTCATTAGAGATTTCCTAACTACAAAATCTGTTCTACCATTGCCATTCAGGAGATACAATTTACATAGGCCCAGGCAGGTATATGACAGGGAACTATGCCTGGCCGCTGAAACTATTGGGCAAGAATTATACAGATGACGACAGTTACAGTGGTGTTGTGGAATGTCAGAGGACTGAATGATCCCCTAAAGAGAACTATGGTATCCACCTCTATACGTAAATACCTGCCCGCCATTTGCTTCTTACAGGAGACGCATCTGACTCCAGATACGGTGTCATGTTTGAACTTTCGGTGGGTAAGCAAGGCATATCACTCGGTCCACACATCATTCTCTAGGGGGGTGAGTGTGCTCATACACGCCTCCCTGGACTACCAGGAACTGGACTGTCAGATAGATGGGGAGGGGCGGTATGTTATGCTATTGTGCAGACTTTTTGCCT
Organism: Glandirana rugosa; assembly: GCA_018402905.1. Taxonomy (NCBI): domain Eukaryota; kingdom Metazoa; phylum Chordata; class Amphibia; order Anura; family Ranidae; genus Glandirana; species Glandirana rugosa. Next base: position 1,062,820 of record BLSH010328942.1, read on the forward strand.
TGAAATGTATCCTTGTCTGTGTTTATATACCTCCACCGTATGGACACCAGGCGTTAAAACTGGTGGTGGAGTACCAACTGTCCCACCCCGGGGTACCTATCTTTGTAATAGGTGACTTTAACTGCTACCTCGACTCCCGGCTCGATAAACATCCGCCGGGGGTGGGAGGTAGGGGACCGAGGAATACCCCTTTGAGAAAACTAGTGGAGGAGGTGGGGTGGGGTGACCCTTGGAGAGGCAAACACCCTGGTGAGAAACAATTCTCATGCTTCTCGAAGACTCACACCACACTGTCTCGAATAGATCTGTGCCTGTGCACGAGGGAAGCTGAACGTTATGTGAAAGACATTAAGTATACTATTAGGGGAATATCTGATCATTCACCGCTGATTGTAGACCTTGAAGTGCGCCCCCCTTCTGGGTTACAGAGGGCTCCCTGGAAGTTGAACGCATTTTGGCTACAATTATTCCCATCTAAGACAAGGGTGACTACTGCTATGGCTGAATTCTGGAGGGTGCATGAGGCTCAGGAGGAGAGAGGGGTGGTATGGGAAACGTTTAAAGCCTACTTGAGGGGGCTATTTATTAAAGAGATCACTGCTGTTAAGAAGGCCACCCATGCCCAGGAGGAGAGTTTGGAGAGGTTAGTCCAGGAGACGGAAGACAGATTTATAAATGATCCTACTGAAGGGCATAGAGAGGCATGGGTGGCCGCCCAGGAGGCGTTGCAACACATTCTGGGTTCCACTGCAGAAAGGAAACGATTCTTTAGCAAAGTGGCCTTCTATGAGGAGGGTGAGCATACCGGTCGCCTGTTGGCAAAAATTGCAAGTTCTCAACAATCCTCCCCAAATATAGGGGCTATCAGGCTGCCTACAGGCAGAATTACGAATTCCCCCGATGAAATTATGGCAGCTCTGGCCTCTTATTACTCCACTCTGTACAGCTCCCACCAGGACTACACAGCCGAATCCTTAGCTGCATATATAGGTCAGCTGGATCTGCCAAAACTCTCAAAAACAGATAGGGAAAAACTGGACGCTCCCCTAACAGTGGAGGAGCTCCAAGGGGCGACCGGGATGTTCCCTAACCTGAAGGCACCAGGAGCTGATGGTATACCGGTAGAGGTGTTTAAACAATACGATGACTGTATTCTCCCTCAACTGTTGCGGGTGTTCAAGGAGGCCAGGGACCTGGGCCGGTTACCGCCTTCCATGAATAAGGCCACTATTGTACTCTTGTTGAAGCCGGGCAAGGATCCAGTGGACCCAGGTTCCTATAGGCCTATATCCTTGCTTCAGACGGATGTAAAGATTCTGGCGAAGGTGTTGGCCATTAGACTTGGGAAGGTGATATCCTCAGTAATTCACTCTGATCAGGCTGGGTTCATGCCACAAAAGTCTACAGCGATAAACCTGAGGCGTTTGTTCCTGAATATCCAGTCGACAGCTGACAATATGGGGGACCGCGCTCTGCTGTCGTTGGACGCCCATAAAGCGTTCGACAGCATTGAGTGGTCCTACCTATGGGCCATATTGAGGAAATTTGGGATAGGAGAGGAATTCATTGACTGGGTTAAGTTGCTGTATAGTTCCCCACAGGCGGCCATTAGGGGGGAGGGAAAATTGTCACCTTACTTCCAACTCTCTAGAGGTACGAGACAGGGGTGCCCCCTGTCCCCTCTCCTCTTTGCGCTCGCCATAGAGCCACTGGCGGATCGCATTAGAGCCAATCACAGGATCCAGGGGTTTAGGTACGGGGCAATCCACGAAAAAATAATGCTCTATGCGGATGACACTTTGTTACTACTTGGGGATACAGGAATATCACTATCAGAGGCCATGGAGGAGGTGAAACGATTCGGCAGGTTCTCGGGGCTGCGGATAAATTGGACGAAGTCGTCCCTTATGGTGTTGGATAGGAGATTAGACCCAGGCCAGAGCGATATTAGTGGGATACCAGTATCCTCGGAATTTAGATACCTAGGTATACAAATTACACCCAACCCGTTGGACTTCATTGCCCGGAATCTGAAGCCCCTTTTAAATAAGTGTTGGGATAAGGTTCAAGTGTGGTCTAGACTAAAGCTATCTCCAGTAGGGAGGATAAACTTGATTAAAATGATCATAATGCCACAGCTCTTATATGTGCTCCATAATTCGCCTATGGTGATTCCGCTGAAACACTTCCGGGTGATGAACTCCATATTTAGGACCCTTATTTGGCAAAACAGACCTGCAAGAGTGAGTCTGATCCAACTACAACACCCCAAGGAGATGGGAGGAATGGCACTCCCTAATCCCTGGGCCTATTATTTGGCCTCTCAGGCACAACACATAGCGAGACTTCTGAACGAGACTGGGGATAGAGATTTGAATCTGGTAGACCCTATGACCAAACTAGTAGGCCATATGACGGATGGAGCTGTGGCGGAGGGCCTGGAGGCCCTGCGCCTGGCTAAATCTAACAAGCTGTTCCCCACGTATAACTTAATGCAAAAAATCTGGAACAAATTGCGTTCAATTCAACAGATCGAGGGTTTTACTAGCTATAGCCCTATATGGGATAATAAAAGGTATCCTGAGCTAGAAAAACTGCAATACAAACAGAAGTGGAAGCAGTACGGAGTATTACACTTAAGACAGATCTTTAAGGATGGGGCATTAAGGTCCTTCGAGGAACTGCAGAGGGAATTTGGACTACACCACAATATGGGATTTTTTTATTTTCAGCTCAGGCATGCCATTGGGGCACAGGGGACAGTGGAGCCATGGACGATGGGTCCATCACCTATCTTCAATTATATGTGGGAGACGGAGGTGTATAAGGGATTTATATCAGGATGTTACTCTATGATTCTAAATAGGCTTCTCCCTGCAGGACGTGGTAGGACATTACCTAGGTGGGAAAAAGACATTGGGACATTAGAGGAGGGACAGTGGGAGGAGGCAATGGAGGCGGTTACACGTTGCTCACTGAACGTAGCGCAGAGACTTCCCCAACTGTACCTGCTCCTGAGAGTCCATTATACACCAGACAAACTGGTGAGAATGGGGGTGCGGGAGGACCCAACATGTACTAGGTGCCGTAGGGACCATGGTGATTTAATTCATTTAATGTGGAGGTGCCCCAAACTACACACGTACTGGAGGGAGGTGATAGGAAAGCTGAACAGTGTGTATCATATTGACTTAGCAGAAGACCCGAAAGCAGGTTTATTAGGCATCATAGAGGTGGAATTTACGGTGTAGGCCCATAGAGCTGGGGTGGAGAGAGCCCTTTTTCAGGCCAGAAAACTGATTTTGAAGCATTGGAAGTCAAAGAGTCCTCCTACGGTAAAAGAGTGGATAACGCTGGTGAACCAAACCATTAGATTTGAAAAGGTGATTTATCAGCATAGAGGAAGCAACACCAAATTTGAAAAGATATGGTCGCCATGGCTGGCTGTACCAGGCCTTGCGCCGGTGGAGCTAGTCATGGACAGACTATTTATGTGAACTGAGGCAGTACACGGGCATAGGTTAATGGTTAATGTGGAATGGAATAAGTCAAATATGAATGTACTAGGACGGAGACACTGGAATGGTACTGTGTATGTTGAACACTGTAATATGTGGATTTATGCTATGTATGCAAAGCTGCTCAATAAAGTTTGTTGTTTGGAGATAAAAAAAAAAAAAATGTATTGGCTACCCATGCAAAAAAGGGGCATAACTTACCGGTTTGGGGATAAACAGATTGCAACAGTATTTTGAGGGCGAAGAATATTTCCAATTTAGCAGGGATCTACCTACAGTTCTTGGTACATTTAAGCATCCTTTTCATTTATTGCTACTAGAATAGCTAGAGAGGATCTGCAGTTCTGAATATATGGAACTGCCTTTTCTAAATACCTGTGCACAATGGATTAAAGCAGTCTGTTGATGTTACACTGTACTTCAGTGTACAGCCCCTCCTTAGAAGAACAACTATGTTCCCAACAGCTCTAAAGACTGTAGGCTGCCTTGATCCATTTAATATATGCATACAAATGCGGGCTGATTGTTCGGCTATGTGATATTAAGTATTTTTCCATGAGGGTTATAGTACAATTTGAAATCTTACCCTGCAGTCATTCAGTGAGACCTCTGGCTGAAACTGGCCTTCTGCTTCAAATATCTGTCCATTCCAAGCCTTGAAGCGCAAGGGTTTTGGGGAGACTTTGTCTGAGGCGATTCCCCACACAGGGACGTTAAGGCAGTGGATAGTTATGTGCTGTACTGCTTCTGAACTCAGGAGGTGAAGAAAATTCATCTGAACCCGGCCAATATCGAAAACCAACTGTAGAAAGACACAACTGTTACTCTAGGTCCATTATGTGTAAATATGGTAAACGCATAATTGGTGTGGAAGATAGCATCACATTGTTGAAGTTCCAGATATCAGGTGATTAATAATTATTATTTTTTGCCTAAACTTCACTGTTTTAGCACTTCTGAATGCAACCACCAGCAACCTTTAGTTATAATTCATCATGAAATTCTGCACACTTTGAGACATTTGACATTTTGAGACATGGAGAGACTGGTCACCTGAGCTGGCTAGTTGTGCACTGGGTGACGGTCTCTTTAAAAACTCCCTGCCCCCAAACACTGCATGGCACACCAATGCCATGGGCTATTAAAAGTAAAGCTATTTGAGAACTGGAGGCACAGGCCTGGCACACAATAATCACGCTGTGCTGCACAGGTTCCCCCTGCTGCTTGGCTGCAGAGAAAGAGAATGGGGAATCTCTGTCCTCAGTCCCTTTCTCGGTCTCAAATTGAGACATCAGGGGTCTGCTTAGACTCCGATATGTCACCAAAGCCCCCAAATGGGGCTCCAAAAAAACCCCCCAAAAAATAATAAATTATTGTGAATTTTTTTCTTTTTTTTAATTAAATCTTAAAATAGTTATAATTAAAAAAAATAAACTACTGACATCAATCTTTGCCCCCCCTGACATCATCCACTGCTCTATATATACACACACGTATGTGTTTGGGCTTTGGGGTGCACACCCTAATGCAATAGGCCACGTACACCTATGGCTGAAGTCAAATGCCAAGGATAATTTTAAGAGCAAATAGTGTTGGACGTAGATTATTAACAGAATAGTAGGGCAGTGAAGGAAAAAGGAGTATGTGCAGCCGAGTGGGGGCAGCACATTTTATGTGAACCAGTTGCTTTGCCTTGCAATCTTTTTTTCCTCATATAGCAGAAATAAAAATAAGACATGAACGTCTAACTTTTCTTTTATATATATATATATATATATAATTTTTTTTAGTCCTCAATTAACCATTTGACCTCTGGAAGGTTTTACCCCTTTCATGACCAGGGCACTTTTCGCTATTTCAGCACTGTGCTACTTTAACTGGCAATTGCTCGGTCATGCAATACTGTACTCCAATAAATGTATCAATTTTTTTCACACAAATACAAGCTTTCTTTTGCCAAATAATTAAAAAAAAATCACAAATGTTGAAGAAAAAAAGAACTTGTTTTTCCTTGTTTCTGTTATAAAATGTTGCAAACAAATATTCTTTCTTCATAAATGTAGAACAAAATCAGTGTATATCACTTTGTTTGTGTAAATGTTATAGAGTCTACTACCTATGGTGTGTGTATATATATTTATATATATATATATATATATATATATATATATATATATATATTTATTAATATTACACTGCTCAAAAAAAATTCAAGGAACACTCTTTAATCAGAGTATAGCATCAAGTCAATTAAACTCCTGGGATATTGGTCTGGTCGGTTAAATAGCAGGGGGGGTTTTAATCAAACAACCCTCCAAAACAAGAGTGGTTTTACAGGTGGAGGTCACTGACATTTTTTTCCCTACTCATCTTTTCTGACTGTTTTGGCTATATTATTGGCCTATTAGCATTTGGCTAAGGTCAGTGTCACTACTGGTAGCATGAAGCGATACCTGGACCCTATATAGGTTGCACAGGCAGTCCAACTCCTCCAGGATGGCACATCAATACGTGCCATTGCCAGAAGGTTTGCTGCGTCTCTCAGCACGGTCTCAAGAACATGGAGGAGATTCCAGGAGTCAGGCAGTTACTTTGGGAGAGCTGGACAGGGCCATAGAAGGTCCTTAACTCATCAGCAGGACTGGTATCGGATTCCTTTGTGCAAGAAGGAACAGGATGAGCACTGCCAGAACCCTAGAAAATGACCTCCAGCAGGACACTGGTGTGAATGTCTCTGACCAAACAATCAGAAACAGACTAGATGAGGGATGGCACTGAGGACCGGCTGCGTGGAAGAGAATTTTTTTGTGGGCAATTTGTCGGGGAAATGGCTGGTGTTGGCGCTTCAATCTTCACTGCACCATGGTTGGTATGGTTCTGGATGATTGAAGTGCATTTCTATTATTACATTGTAATATAAAATGAAATAGTTCAACTCACCATAATGCAGAATCAGTGGGAACCCCGAGTGTGTCACTTGCCACCAGATGCAGCATGTCACTGGCCACGTCACCTGCCACCGGATGCGTATTATTACTTGCCACACTGCCTGCCACCAGATGAGGTTTGTCACTTGCCACGCTGCCTGCCACCAGGTGAGGATGCCACTTGCCATGCTGCCTGCCACCAGATGAGGATGCCACTTGCCACGCTGCCTGCCACCAGATGAGGATTGTCACTTGCCACGCTGCCTGCTAGCAGATGAGGATGTCACTTGCCACGCTGCCTGCCACCAGCTGAGGATGCCACTTGCCATGCTGCCTGCCACCAGATGAGGATGCCACTTGCCACGCTGCCTGCCACCAGATGAGGTTTGTCACTTGCCACACTGCCTGCCACCAGATGAGGATGCCACTTGCCACGCTGCCTGCCACCAGATGAGGTTTGTCACTTGCCACACTGCCTGCCACCAGATGAGGATGCCGCTTGCCACACTGCTTGCAACTAGATGAGGATACCATTTGCATGCTGTCTGCCACCTGCCTGCCAGTGCCACCAGATGAAGATGTCACGGTGGTCAGTTCTGAGACAGGAGAGCGGTGATACGGTGCAGGCGTTGAGAGATGTCATCTCTCTGCTCCCCGCCGCACCTCCAACACTGAAGAGTCCCGCACTGTGAGCGGTGAGAGCAGTGAGAGATGATGTCATCTCTCTGCTCCCAACACTCAACAGTCGGGCTGTGAGGGCGAAAGTCGGAGGAGCGGTGATGCAGAGAGTTATGTCCTCTCTGCTCACCAGCCTGCCCGCATCTCACACCGTCAGCCCATAGGTTGGAGACCACTGCTCTAATGGGCTTGTGCTCACTGCCCGGCACCATGGAGATGGATTGTCATTTTCCACTGAACACCAGAATTGGCAGGTCCACCACTGGCACCCTGTGCTTTTCACAGATGAGAACAGGTTCACCCTGAGCACATATGACAGACATGAAAGGGTTTGGAGAAGCCGTGGAGAACGTTACGCTGCCTGTAACCACATTCAGCATGACCAGTTTTGATGATGGATTAGTGATGGTCTGGGGAGGCATATACTTGGAGAGATGCACAGACCTCTACAGGCTAGACAATGGCACCTTGACTGCCATTAGATATCGGGCTGAATTCCTTGGACCCATTGTCAGACCCTACACTAGTGCAGTGGGTCCTGGGTTCCTCCTGGTGCACAACAATGCCCGGCCTCATATGGTGAGAGTATGCAGCCAGTTCCTGTAAGATGAAGAAATTGATACCATTGAATGGCCCCCAGGCTTGACTGACCTAAATCCAATACAACACCTCCGGGACGTTATGTTTCGGTCCATCTAACGCTGCCAGGTTGCACCATTTTGAGTTGCTGCAATAAAATTTCAGCAAAATGGACTAGCCTGCTGCATCAGTTTTTCCAGTTTGATTTTTGGGGTGTCTTTGAATTCAGCCCTCTGTAGGTTGATAACTTTAATTTCCATCAAACGTTGTGGCATCCTTTCATTTCTAACACATTACCCAGTCCATATCAGTATAGATATCCAGCATGATATGTTTCCTCATCTGATGTGTTTTAAAGTGTTCCTTTAATTTTTTTGAGCAGTGTATATATATATATATATATATATATATATATATATATATATATATATATATATATATATATATACACACACACACACAGTTTCTTGGTCATTTTTCAGAGAATATGAATGACAACACAAAAATTTTCTTTCACTCATGGTTAGTGTTTGGCTGAAGCCATTTATTATCAATCAACTGTGTTTACTCTTTTTAAATCATAATGACAACAGAAACTACCCAAATGACCCTGATCAAAAGTTTAGATACCCTGGTGATTTAGGCCTGATAACATGCACACAAGTTGACACAAAGGGGTTTGAATGGCTATTAATAGTAACCATCCTCACCTGTGAACTGTTTGCTTGTAATTTGTGTGTGTGTGTGTATAAAAGGTCAATGAGTTTCTGGACTCCTGATAGACCCTTGTATCTTTCATCCAGTGCTGCAATGACGTTTCTGGATTCTGAGTCATGGGGAAAGCAAAAGAATTGTCAAAGGATCTGCAGAAAAAGGTAGTTGAACTGTATAAAACAGGAAAGGGATATGGAAAGATATCCAAGGAATTGAGAATGCCAATCAGCAGTATTCAAACTCTAATTAAGAAGTGGAAAATGAGGGGTTCTGTTGAAACCAAACCACGGTCAGGTAGAACAACTAAAATTTCAGCCACAACTGCCAAGAAAATTGTTCAGGATGCAAAGAAAAACCCCAAAATAACTTCAGGACTCTCGGAAAACATGTGGTGTGACTGTTTTAAGATGCATGTGTTGCGTTTGATATAAAATATATTATATGAACAAATGATTTATCTATCGCACTAATTTTAACAGATCAGGTTTGTTTGAAGATGCTTCTCAAACTAATGCCTTGGTAACACAGGCTGTCCTGAAACAATGGGACAGTTGTCAGTTGATTGTTAAGGTAAATGAGTTTGTTACCATTGTTGTATTACAGTTTGACAGTTGTCTCTATAGATGCTGTAAACAATTATATATATTTGTGATGGCAGAGTGCCATCTTGAGGTAGAGTGTTTATATATATTAACAAATGTCGTAGATATCTCTGTTGACAGTTTGACATTATGTTGTTACCATTGTTTGAGTAAATGGAATTGTTAGTTGACTGTTGACAGGGTAACAAAGTCCTGTCGGACACAATGGTTCCGTAATCAAACTCTTCGTAGAAGTTTGTTTGGACTAGACAATTTTAATCACGCTATCTATTTAGTAAACAAGTATATTATATAAAATATAGTTTGCGTTGTGTACGTAGAATTTTGTCAGTGTGGTGTACAAAA
>BLSH010328942.1:1138297-1153630 GCA_018402905.1 Glandirana rugosa
GACAGTCCCCCTGTGAAAAAATAACGCACGGGGGGAGGAAGGGGGGTCGGGGGTGGAGGGGGGCACGCAATAAAAAAGTGTCCCCCTGACAGGGAAAGAAGCTACCACCAATAAATAATTACTGCCCCGGATGTCGCCCCCCCCCCCCACGTCCTAAGGGCGGGGGAGGGGTCCACTCACCAGTCCGACGGGCGTTGCGGGTAGCCACCCGAAGCAGACTTACCCCCTTTGTCCCGGGAAGGATTGCTGCCGGCCAAGGCCACTGGAAAGGCAAAAGCCAGACACTGGGCATAGGTGGCAACAGCCACAGGCCGCCCGCACGGAACGGGCCCTGAACGACGCAGCCCTGACATTTTAGGGTAGGTCATCAGGAGGTGGCCGGTCAGGGCAAAGCTTTGGATTCATGATATCCTCTCTATGCCAAGACCGGCTGCTTGATAGAAGTCTTCATCATTTTCAGAAAGAGAAAAAAAAAAAAAAAAATGACATGCAGAAAAAAAGGCAGGTCCCATAAGGGAACCCAGTCAACTCCTTTGCACTAGGCAAACAAAACTGAATGCCATTGGCCAGCAGGGGGTTTTATAGGCTCAGGTGAGGACGGCCCCCATGGGAGGGGCCAGCCTATCCCTGATGCTTTTGCATCTGTTTTGCCTAGTCACTCCTGATAGGACGACATAAAACCCCACATGTCAATTAAGAAGAGCTGCGTCTGTCAGTGAACGTAAGAGAAATGCATATTACAGCGCACACGATACTTACTCCTGCCAGGCTGTTTAAAAGCATCTAAACGTATATAGCAAAAATACAGGGGTTGGTCACACTGAATGGCCATGAAGTGCTTAGTCATCAGTGTCCACCTGACCCATGGGATGAGTCCTCTGGTCTCCCATAAAGAGAAGTGTTTGCTTCCATGTTTTAAATGATAGGATCATTCACTCTAAGGTTAGTGTAGGAACCCACTGTTAAAATGGGGTACTTTGCAGCAGTCAGTGGGCTTAAGTACTTCATGGCCATCCAGTGTGACCAAACCCCCGTATTTTTGCGTGTTTGCTATATACGTTTAGATGCTTTTAAACAGCCTGGCAGGAGTAAGTATCATGTGTGCGCTGTAATATGCATTTTTTTTTGTCTATTGGTCTTACAAGCAGCACCATGCGTTTGGCAGGGTGTCCCCCCCCCCCCAAACATGTATATTTTTGTAGTTCATTCATTCACAGAGCTCTGTGAACAAATGACATGGCTATGTAAGAAAAGCGCCGCACAGCTGCACCAATTTCAAAAGTGACAGTGACTGCGGGGGAGAAGGACACCCATACGCTGTCATGGGGGGAACAGGACGTTCTGCGGGAGTGTTTGCTTAGCAACATGTTACACCTTATATGCAAATGTAACATTCAACATGTCACAAAAGGTGGAGTAAGCCTTAAGCCTCCTTTCTTCTAACTTTGATTTGTGGTCTTATGTCTTCTTCAGAGACCTTAGAATAAACCGTTTATTACAGTTACTGAAGTCACCTATATATTTGTACATTGTAATCATATCTCCCTCAAGCACCTTTTCTCCAGGGTGAATAAAGCTGGGGCATAGACTGTTTGAACCATGTATGGGCAGGCTAAATGTAGTCAAGTTGATCAATTAACTTGGGTACAACGCTTTTTCCCCTGCCAGGAGAATACAATGGCTCGGCGGAAGGGATTGCCCTGTCAGCACTGTCACCTGTCTATGTTGATGGGGGAATCAAGCAAATTTCTTTCCTGTAACCCATGGTTGCATGACAGTTTTTTGCCATCTTTCTTAGCTGTTCCATGGCATTGCATGCTATTGCTAAGTATGTGATCTACAAGCGCCCCTAGATCCTTTTCCATCACCGATTCTTCCAGGGAAACCCCTCCGAATGTGCGATTTGCAGGTTTGTTTTTGCCACCCAAGTGCATAACTTTACATTTCTCAATATTGAACCTCATCTGCCATTTATCTTTCAGAATTGAGTCTAGAGTCTCTTTACACATAATATCATGCAACTGAACTCTGCAGGTAAAAGGAATGTAAACTACAGGGCTCTGCGTTTAACACCATTATGGTTGCTTGGGAGCTGGCTGACTACATGTCTTATCAGCTTGGATATAGGTAATTGACCCCTAACAGCATCTAGACCTCAAGTTGATCTCTGAACACAAACTCTCAGGTCCAAAGTCATCCTCAGACAAATTAAGTTAAATAAGGTGATAAAAATACATCTTTCATAGGTAAACCTGCAGAGTAATTAAAAATGAATCTGGCATGAGCCCATTTGTAACTGGTTCTTTTTACCAAATGTCACACTACAGGCGGTCCCCTAGTTATAAACATCCGACTTACAAACGACTCCTACTTACAAACGGATGGAGACAACAGGAAGCGAGAGGAAATCTCCCCCTTGGAAGGGAACTTAACTCCTGTAAGAGTTATTATGGGAAAAAGGTGTCTCCACTGATGCTTTATTACCAAGATTGGTTTCCACAACAACCCAAAATTTTCAAAATCCAGTTATCATTAGGACAGGAAATGAGGTGAAATCTTCTGAACAAAAACAGACAGCAAAACAAACATTACAGGGGTGTTAACCCTTCCCTATGCTATCCAAAAAGCTCAAAAATTGATTTTTTGGGCTGAAGCTACACTTAAAAAATGTATCTGTTCCGACTAACAAATTCAACTTAAGAACAAACCTACAGTCCCCTATCTTGTTTGTAACCTGGGGACTGCCTGTATAAGCATAAGTAATTCTCACCGGTTGCCCTTTTGTTCCTGGCTCTCCTTTGGCTCCTGGAAGTCCCATGCCGCCTTCATTGCCATGGTTTCCAGGTACCCCAACTTCTCCGGGTAGTCCCCTTTCTCCCTAGAAAACATCAATTGTTATAAATGGAATGTGTTATTCTAGTTCAGAGTCAACTATATTACTGATATTAGGATAAAGACAGCAGGTAAAAAAATTCCTTGTGCTCAATTGCCCAAAATTTCGAGCCATGGTTGCCTGCTGACCTTCATTGAAGGAGTCACTCAGATACAGCCACCGTTCAGGTATTCTGACAGCCGCAGATGTCAGCTGTCAGAATACAATAGCCCACAAGGAAAATTCATCCATCCATGCTCTTTAGGGTGAGCAAAATAAATCTATGCATGTAGGCCAGCTTCAGAGTAACTTGTATTATTCTAATGTGCATTTACATTCCAATGCAGAATTAATAAGTCAGTCTTGCCAGTTCACTACTCTCTACCTTGGTCATCATACAGTGCCTTGCTAAATTTTAAATATAGCTTATGTAAAGCAGAAGTCTTTAGGTAGACCAAACACACAGGATAAAACCTAGAGCACAACAAGACAATACATTAAGGCACTACAAAATGCACAGATGATATACAGGGACATCCCTGAACAATAAATGTTCAATACATTGAATCCAGCTAAATGACAAAGGCAAATTCAGATAGGTTTTCATGTGTTGCTACGGCTTTGCTTCAGTAAAGAAGCCCACTGTGCCAGCTATGTGTGTTGTGCTTGCAAAGAACCACCAATGTATGTGCTGGGTTCAGCAAAACTAGACCCAAAAACGAGATGTTTATTTGCAAGTCACACTAAAATAATAAAGCACAGGTCCAATACACACATTGGTATGTAGAAGCTGTAACATCTAATGGAACCTTAAGCATGAGAACATCAAACTGCAGGAACCCTGGTAAGAACATACATTGATGTCAACAGTGGTTGTATGTCACACACCTAACGTGAACTGCAAGGGGAAACCCATTACCTGACTAATGTGCAGGACGTGACGGTTATAAATAAACCAATGTACAGGCCTGTCACATGACGGCAGGAAAAGGCTGGTTACCAGATGGGAAACTGCTATCCTGGAGTGACCCAGCTTTGTGTCATGTCTGTCTCTAAGCTATAAGTAAATGATACACTTAAGTGCTCAAAGGCTGGGACACAATGTATGTACTGCTCTTTATATATGGGATTTTTACCAACTATAACTATATGCACAGTGACTATTAGACATATTCCTTACAGTGAGGGAAAAAAGTATTTGATCCCCTGCTGATTTTGTACCTTTGCCCACTGACAAAGAAATGATCAGACTATAATTTTCATGCTAGGTTTCTTTCATCAGTGAGAGACAGAACAAAAAAAATATCCAGAAAAACGCATTTCAAAAAAGTTATAAATTGATTTAAACATGACTTGGTACTTGTGGCAAAACTCTTGTTGGCAATCACAGAAGTCAGACATTTCTTGTAGTTGGCCACCAGATTTGCACAAATCTCTGGAGGAATTTTGTCCCACTCCTCTTTGCAAATCCTATCCAAGTCATTTTGAGGCTGGCGTTTGGCAACTCGAACCTTCAGTTCCCTCCACTTATTTTCTATGGGATTAAGATCTGGAGAGTGGCTAGGCCACTCCAGGACCTTATTGTGCTTTTTCTTGAGTCACTCCTTTGTTGCCTTGGCTGTGTGTTTTAGGTCATTGTCATGCTGGAATACCCATCCACGACCCATTTTCAATGCTCTGGCTGAGGGAAGGAGGTTCTTTCCCAAGATTTGATGTTGCATGGCCCTGTCAATCACCCCCTGGATGTGGTGAAGTTTTCCTGTCCTCCTTAGCAGAAAAACACCCACAAAGCATAATGTTTCCACCTCGTTTGATGTGGGGATGGTGTTCTTGGAGTCATAGGCAGCATTCCTCCTCCTTCAAACAAGGCGAGTTGAGTTGATGCTAAAAAGCTCGATTTTGGTCTCATCTGTCCACAACACTTTCACCCAGTTCTCCTCTGAATCATTCAGATGTTCATTAAAAAACTTCAGACGGGCCTGTACATGTGCTTTCTTGAGCTGAGAGATCTTGTGGGCACTGCAGGATTTCAGTCCTTCACGGCGTAGTGAGTTACCAATTGTTTTCTTGGTGACTATGGTCCCAGATGCCTTGAGATCATTGACAAGGTTCTGGGCTGATTCCTCACCATTCTCATGATCATTGAAACTCCATAAGGTGAGATCTTGCATGGAGCCCCAGCCAGAGGGAGATTGACAGTTATTTTGAGTTTCTTCCATTTGCGAATAATTGCACCAATTTTTGTCACCCTCTCACCAAGCTGCTTGGTGATGGTCTCGTAGCCCATTCCAGTCTGGTGTAGGTCTACAATCTTGTCCCGGACATCCTTGGCCAGCTCTTTGGTCTTGGCCATGGTGGAGAGATTGAAATCTGAATGAATGATTGCTTCTGTGGACAGGTGTCTTTTATACAGGTAACAAGCTGAGATTAGGAGCACTCCCTTTAAGAAGGTGCTCCTAAACTTAGCTTGTTACCTGTATAGAAGACATCTAGGAGCCAGAAATCTTTCTGATTGATAGGGGATCAAATACTTATTTGACTCATTATAATGCAAATCAATTTATAACTTTTTTGAAATGCGTTTTCCTGGATATTTGTTTGTTATTCTGTTTCTAACTGTTAAAATAAACCTACCATTAAAATGATAGACTGATCACTTCTTTGTCAGTGGGCAAACGTACAAAATCAGTAGGGGATCAAATATGTTTTTCCCTCACTGCATATGCTTAAAGTGGAATTCCAGCTTAGACCTAACAACTAGCCTTCAAAATGACCCCTCCCTCCTCCTTCTAACACCTATCTGTGTAAGAAATATGTATATATTTACCTATTTTCAGACCATTCTGGTCTGCTCACCTGTTCTCCCCTGTGTCAGCAGCTGCAGGGGAGAGGACATAGCGCTCCAACAATGGCTAGTAAAGCTTGGAGCTGTGACCTTACCCCCATAGACTTCAATGGCCCATCCGTTGTCGGCACTCCCTCCTCCCCCCGTGAAGCCGCGCTGGCTGACACAGGGGAGGTCACATGACTGGACAGGAGCAGTCTGAAAATAGCTAAGTACATGCATCTTTCTTACACAGGTTAGTTCGCATAGGTGTTGGAGGGGGGACGGGTTTAACCACTTGCCGACCATGTCGCATACTTTTTATGGCGACAGTGTGGCTCACACATGCGCGATTTGCGGGCGAGCGTGAACGGGGGTTTGGCAGACTCGATGTCCGCCGGCAACCCGCGATCGCCTGTGAGAGGGGAAGAATGGGGAACCGCCATTGTAAACACGGCGGTTTCCTGTTCTGACAGGCGGCATGACACTGATCTACTGATTCCTGTGTTCGGGATCAGTTAGATCTGTTATGCCCCTGGCAATCCAGCCCCATACTGTTAGAATACACACAGGGAACCCCTTCATTGCCCCCTACAGGCTAACCCCTTCCCTGCCAGTGACATTTATACAGTAATCAGTGTTTTTTTTAAGCTGTGATCGTTGTATAAATGTCATTGGTCCCGAAAAAGTGTCAAAAATATCTGACATGTCCACCGCAATGTCGCAGTCCCTCTAAAAATTGCAGATCCCCGTCATTACTAGTAAAAAAAAATAGTAAAAATGCCATAAATTAATTCTCTTGGTTTGTAAACGCGGCAACTTTTGCGCAAACCACTCAATACACACCAATTGCAATTTTTTTTTTTACCACAAATATGTAGAAGAATATATATGGGTCAAAACTGATGAATACATTTGTTTTTTCATATATTTTTTTTTTAATAGTATAGTAAAAAGTAAAAAATATTGTTTTGTTTTTTTCAAAATTGTCAAGCTTTTTTGTTTAGCGGTGATCAGAAGTGACGCAGAGGTGATCAAATACCACCAAAAGAAAGCTCTATTTGTGGGAAAAAAGGACGCCAATTAGGTTTGGTACAACGTCGCACGACCGCGCAATTGTCAGTTAAAGCGACGCAGTGCCGAATCGCAAAAAGTACTCTGGTCCTAAAGTGGGAAAACCTTCCGGGGCTGAAGTGGTTAAGTCTAGTTTGGTGTAAGCTGGAATTCCACTATAATAACACATTAAAGCAAGCCTTTGAGGACAGAAACATGGGTAGCTTTGAATTTGGTAAATTTTGTGAAAAATATGCTCAAATGTGTTCAATATCTTGTGATCGCTTTTAGTTCCAAAACACATTGACTTGTTGTCTTTGGACTTCTATGATAAAATCAATAACTTTGGACTTCTGTTTTGTTTTTCCTTCACAGTCTACTGTTCATCTAAGGCTCCTTAAAACACCCATCATGTTCAAAAGCGGTCTAACCAGAGTCACTGTATTCTACAATATGGATCAAGTGATCCCATCTACAGCTTGTAATCCTTCCCCACTCTGGAATGGCACTTTAAGGCTTTGCAATCAGCAATTTATTGGACAAGTAGATCTGGATATGTATGGGCACCCTTAAGGTAAAAATTCTCACCTTTCTTCGTGTCACAGATACTTGGCTAAATATGTATTAAAGCTTTCCTTTACAAATGTCTTTCTTTCTCTAACAGACATTAGACCTTTTGGTAATTTGTGTTGACTGTAGCTCCCACAAATGGCCAGCTGCTGTCATTACAACCAATAACCAGAGATTTTGCACCGACACACAGATGTGTTGAATGTCAACTATTTTTATGATAACACATGCCCAACTGAACTGAGCTGAGCTAATGCTACCAGCTGATCGGAGAGCTCTACCTGCGACTCAGCAGGGAAAGTGATGACCCTCTACACAGAAACCGCTGATTCCACAAACAGATCGACAAGGGGTCTTCTCTGCAGCAAGCCAGCAGGGGACCGGTATTTCTAATCAGGCTGTGGCAACTTCCTAAAAAAATAAACTGTAGGACTTTGCACACATTTTATATTGATGCACCTGGAATGTATTTAGCCAATTTAAAGAGTAAGTCCAACACTAAAATATATGCATCTACAGACATCCACGATCGAACACTAACCTATCTAGCCCTGTAAAAAAGAAATCAGTATACATACTTTTTTTTAAAGCCGACCGGATCCGGATTCCAGCGGGGGAAGTTTTGCAGAGGACACAGCCGACAACGGCTGTGAAATGAATGGGAGGTGATGTCACCCATAGACTTACTATGGGGCTTCCATTGTCAGTTATGTCCTCAGCACCTGCCTACACAGTGAAGCCGTGGCTGACAGCGCAGTTTGGGATTGGGCCGGATCAGCTTCAGAAAAGGTATGTATACTGATTTCTTGTTTGCAGGGTTAGATTAGTTAATGTTAGATCGTGGATTTCTGTAGATGCAGGGATTTTAGTGTTAGGGTGGACTTCCACTTTAAACTGAAAGTCCAGTTGGGATTAAGGTAGGGTTGCCACCTTTTCTTCAAGCCAAACCCGAACACTAAGGCCCCTTTCACACTGGGGCCGCCCGCTCGTCAGCAGTAAACTGCCACCAATTTAGCGGCGATCTACCACTGTAATAGCAGCGATATGGCGCCGCTATTCGGGCGGCAGCACGGCACTTTTAACCCCCCCACAAGGGGTTAAACGGGTTAAAAGGCCGGCGCTCTACGCTCCCGGAGCGGTGTACAGCCCATTCAATCCAATGGCAGGGGCGGTAGAGGAGCGGTGTATACACCGCTCCCCACATTCCTGAAAAATCATGCTTGCAGGAGTTTAATTTTACTCCCGCAGGCGCATCGCCCTGAGCCGCCCCAGTGTGAAAGGACACACTGGGTTGAATGGGGAGACGCTTTACAGGCGCTATTTTTAGCGCAATAGCACCTGTAAAGCGCCCCAGTGTGAAAGGGGTCTAAGGGCCCTTTCAGGTCAGCCTGACAGTTTTTCAGGTGGACCAGATCAGACGATCCATTCACCTCTATGGAGCGGCAGATGTCAACGTTGACATGTCCACTGACACCCGCTGCTATCCGATCCGTGAAATCCAGACGGATGGAGGTCCTATTTTCCATATGTGTAGTGGATCGGATGAAAATGGACAGGTGGTCTGTTTTCATCTGATCTCCCCATAGAGGAGAGCGTGTCTCTGACAGGTCTCTGCACAGTGAGTGGAGACCGGCCTGTCACCCGCCTGCTCAGTGGGGATCAACGGATTGATCCCTGAACAAAACAGAGTCCACTGGACAGAAAGCCCGTGTAAAAGAGCTCACTAGTGCACTGCACTGTGTGCTTGCTTAACAACTCAACCCATTCAACTCAATTGGGCTGTGCTGCAACCGTGTGCAATGCACATGGCTACAGCACAGTGGTATGGGATTTTAGGAGTTAAAAACAAGTGGTAAGGAGAAAGCAACGCTTCTTCACCACCTGTCAAATACGTCTAAAAAAAATGATTCACTGTGGATCACTCTTCAGAGTGCCCTGCTACTTCGTTCACACTTATGGTTGGGGGGCAGTAAAAATTAGAGGTTGAGATGTGTTTTTACTGCTACCCAACTGTTCCTCTTAAGCTGCAAAGGCAGCAGAGGGGGGATGTACACATGCAATAGCCAAAATGCTTTGCATCACAGTGCAGCAATGCCTGCTGAACGTGGCCCATCCAAGTGAATGAGGGCTTCCTGCATCTGTGTGCAATGCATTCAGTTGTGGGGCGCCGCTGTGGGGTTTAAACAGGTGGTGAGGAGGTGATATAACACCTCCTCATTGCCTGTTAAATGCCCTCTGAAGAGTGATCCAAACATGGATTGCTCTTCAGAGGGCACCATGTGTGTAAATCAGCCCCAAGGCTGTTCACCCATTGCAGTATATGCTGAGAAATCATCAGGGAACTGGGGACAGGAACAGGACTATTGCTGAGCCTAGGTTCAGACTTGTGCGATCTCAGACATCACATGTGATTTGCACTCACACCGCAGGTGCCGATCGCATGCGATGTCTGAGCAATGTGAGTTCAGCCATACGCTTGTATGGCTGACCTCGCATTGGAATTGCACAGAAAAGGTGCAGGGATTTGTTTTTTTCACGTACTGGAATCGGATCGCATGGGGTGTTCTCACCCATGCGATCCGATTCCTGTACAAATTCACAGTTTGCACTGCGATCTGTGAACTGTGTCATTAACTTTGTAATGACACTGCAGCGGTTCACAGAGGGCAGTGTGAACCGCCTGAGGGAGAGGTGGCATTCGGGAACCGGTGCTGGAATCGCACCGCTTCCCACATCGCTACATTGTGAACCTAGGCTGATTAAAGCTCTTGTCTGCAGCAATTACAAAAAACTGCTGGTCAGCTGGAGGCCAGGGGAAGGGAAAGAACTATTTAACCCCCTGGACTCAAGCGCTTACCTCCTGTGGAGATCCAGGCTGGACTGTGGCTTTATCTGCATAGCTGGTGGCCAGGAAGGAACATGAGTAGTAATATAATTACTCAGGTACAAGTCATTATCTTTATTCAGCCCTTCTGACAATCTTATCTGAGTCCCGGCTTCCACTTCTATACCCATCAGCTGGGAAATGTAATTGCTGGGAACCGCAGTACAAGACAAGGATGACTCCGCCTGAGCCCGAAAATCATCAAATAGTCCCTGCCAGCTGATCGCTATAGAAGTGGAAGTCGGGACTCAGATAAGATTGTCAGAATGGCTGAATAAAGATAAAAACGTCTGCCTGAGTGATAACATTAACTACTCATGTTCCTTCCCAGCCACCAGGTGAGCAGATAGAACTCAGAGCCAGAGTGCAGGCTGGATCATGTGTCCGGGAGAGAGGAGGAAGGAGACTCGGACACATGATTCAAAATCACTCTAAACCCGTACTGTCTGGGTGAATCCCGGACAGGTGGCAACCCTAGATTAAGGGCTGTGGTGACTGACAGTGAAATGCCAATTAGTGCTAGGGCACATAGAAAACAATTGTTTTCTCTGTCCTCCATTGACACTGAAGTGCAGCTGAGAGGTGCTGTGTGGTGAGTTGTGGGATAATGCAGACATAGCATTTTACTGCAGCACAATGGAAAACTCTGTCTAAGCTGGTCCAAATTAACTATTTCCTTTAATAAAACATTTGCCGCTGTCAGTGCTGTATAAACTGCATGCAGCATCAACTACATACAGAGCCTTGGCGTTCCCAGAAAAAAATAGTTGAGCTGAGCACTGCTCAGCCATTCTTAGGAAGCCCTGAAATGTAAACACTGAACACAAGGCTTCCTCTGAATGGCAGGGATCAGGACATCGTCCGCCCTCCTCTACACCTCATTTATTCATAAAAGTAAAGGCTTCATGTGAATGGCTGAGCAGTGCTTAGGCTTAAAATAATTAAACAAACAGTGTGGTGCACTGAAATCCTCAGTAGGCACAGTACCTACTGCCCCTGAATGGATAGGGGCCCAAATACAAATATCTAGCCTTTTAGCATGTGATGCTGTGTGGACGGTCCCTACACAGAGTTCGTAACTTGACAGCTATTCAAAACATTCATATTTAAAGCTGATCACAACTGTTGCAATCTGGTTGTACAATTGTCTTTAGATCTGGCAACTACTAGAACCTGCTGGAGTTCACAACAGGAAGTGCATGAACAGGGGCTCAGTGGTAGGATCATCGGGTAATATTTCAGAGCTGCTGATTTACAACATCTGAAAATGATTTTCCAAATTATATTAACATTTTAAATATAATAAACTGTACTTTTCCTGGAGCCCATTGGGGTACAGGGGAATTCAGAAAGTTGGGAAAGTAAAGTTTTAGGACAAACAGGAACATTGTACGCTAGCCCCTGTATATACCCTCCTCTACTCAGCATGTTTTTTGCTAGTGTCTTAGGAGACGCTCTGCTGAAGAAAGTCTATTTTTTTAGTCTTTCTGGTTTTATGGATTTTATTTTTTCTTTTGACTTCATGAAGATTCTTCACTGACACTACTGCTTTAGCTGGTCAGTATCTATTTCCGCTATCCAGATGGGCATTTCCTCAGCCTAACTTTGGCGATCGTATCTGGAACCTGCTGGACTGGACTGTAAGGCTAACCTGGAATGTGTCCCTAGGCAGAGTGGCTCTCTAATTAGGAAAATTAGGCGGTCGCCTAAAGCCTTGCGGCCACCTAGTTTGCCTCATAGAGCCGCCTCTGGGTAACCTCATTCCCAGTACAGTCAGCGGAGCCTCATGCTGTCTCGTTCAGTGTTATTGCAGTCAGTTCTCCTCTTCTCTGCTCTAGAACACCACGCCCCACCACAGCACTGCCAACACTCTACAAGTCTCCACTCCAGTCATTATTCTCCCCCGGAACAGCCGGCAGAGACACACAGAGACCGACGACTCCCCCGTCAAGCACGTCCGCTTCCGGCACTCATGGAAATCCTGTCCATCCCTTGATCCAATTTAAGAGCGCAGGATCGCAGAGTCCACGTTCTTTCCAGTGCGGGGCTTCCATGTGGGGGCGGAGCTAATTCTGGCATGCTGTCTGTATGTAGCCACGTAACGGTTTGCTGAGCCTGGCTGAGCTGAGGATGCAGTGACTGACTGAGCTGGGAGGGGACAGAGCCTCGCTGTGTGTTCTGTAAATGGCCTGGGGGGGGGGTGTAAAGGGCCTGGGGGGTGGACATGTGCCTGGGGGGTGGACATGTGCCTGAGGGATGTGTACATGGGCCTGGGGGGGTGTAAATGTGCATGGGGTTGTATGTGTACAGTCAGGTTTGCTCAGTCCTCTGCCAGTGTCCCACCTATGATTGACAGCCCGGGTCCCCCTGACCCTACCCTCCACCCTGGCCACCCACGGCTCCACTGCAGTGGTCGGGAGGTCCCAACTCAGTCCAGTGCCGTTGTGGGCAAGGCGCTCATCATTCTGCACTGGCACTGCTCATGATCGGCTTCTCCGCGGCTATCCCCCACCAGAAGCTCTCCCCTACGGAGAGTCCAGGGTAACCTACTGCTTCCCAACGGGGATGATGAGACCTCTGAGATGGTGAAATTTCACATGATCCCTTCTCTTCTATGAGGCCAAGTTCAAGGAGCTCTATGAGTACAACACTGATAAAGACAGAGCACTGACATCAGCACAGAGTGTGTACACTGACACCTGCACTTAGGTGGAGGACACCGACACCTGCACTTAGGTGGAGGACACCGACACCTGCACTTAGGTGGAGGACACCGACACCTGCACTTAGGTGGAGGACACCGACACCTGCACTTAGTTGGAGGACACCGACACCTGCACCGAGGTGAAGGACACTGACACCAGCTCCAAGACACTGTGCACTGAGACACCAGCATACCCTGACACCAGAAAAGAGAACATGCCAGCACTGACACCAGCATTGAGATAGAGGTTCATTTTTATCGCTTGAATTATTCTTTCAATTAGACCCCCTTTCACGCTGTGTCCTTTTTCAGGCGCTGCGGTGCTAAAAATAGCACCTGTACAGCGCCTGAAACCCCCCATTCTCCCCAGCGTGAAAGCCTGAGTGCTTTCACACTGGGGCAGTGCACTTGCAGGATGAGAAACAAAGTCCTGCAAGCAGCATCTTTGGGGCAGAGCACTGAGCATTGTATACACTGCTCCTACATCGCCCTCTCCATTGAAATCAATGGACGGCGCTTCTGAAGCAGCTGAACGCCCCTTCTTGGGGATTAAAAGCACCCCGCTCCCACCTGCATAGCGACGATATAATATCGGTAAAGCATCACTGAAACTAGCGGCGCTTTACCTATACCGCCCCCCTGCCCCAGTGTAAAAGTAGCTTTATGGACTTGAGTGGGGCCTCATGTCCAAGTTATGCCTAAGGCCTCACAAAGCCTAGAGCCGCCTCTGTCTCTAGGACACTGGACTGTGCATTGTGGTGCATTCCAGACTTCTGTGTACTATGCTAGTTATCAGCGGAGTGCTCTCCAGAGCCATGGCACAGCTCCAGGTGTGACTCTGTCTCTCACTTTACAGTAACCTTTTAAGCTAAAGTGCTGGGAGCTACCTCACCATTTGCATCGCTGGGTGCCTTTTGAGTACCTGAGGCCTTGTCACATATTGGACCTAAATGCATTACCACCATGAGGGGCAACGTGTCTTTTCTAAGACACAGAGAGGATAGTTTCACTGCTATAGGTAACCTCAGTCCATCCTTCCCTAGAGGTTCTAGGGGCGTTTATTCAGTATCCCTGGAATGACCGTACACCTGTGATCTGGAACCTGACTCCCCTACTTTTATATTGTTGTATTAAACATACTTTTCCTCAGCTCAGTTGGAAGAGGCTGTATAACCCGACTGTTTCCGAAATACCCGTGTTGCTCAAAGAACAAAGAAATGTGAATAAAATTGACTGAGTTAACATCTTTCTTAAATCTATACATACACATTATAATCTCCATGTAATCTTATTTCAATTTACAAAAGCTAGGAGGGCCTACCTTAAGCTGGCCATACATGAGAGACTCATCTGTCAGAATATGCAGATAAGCATTGCAGCCTATTGCCACAGTGCCGATAGAGTGGCTTTTATTGGACAGGGCAGTTGGTAGACTGACTTCTGTTCAACCGCAGTGGCCACACATGGATCGAAATTTGCCGGGTCCCCGCTAAGCCGACTGAATTCAGATCCATGTATGACCAGCTTAAAGTGTAACTCAACTTTTGTTGAGAAAAAACATTCCCCTCTGGGTGATCCATGTACATTGCAAGGATTTTGACAAACATTGTTGCAGATTCCCATCTTTTGTATTTGAAGAAATCCCTGTGTGTTTGTCTATGCAGAAGTGAGTCTAAATGGTAGTTGTTTCTTAGATAGCAACCAGCTTCTGCACCTGCAAAGCTTTAATGAGGAAAATTGCAGGGCCTGCATCCCTTTGGATGTGTTTTCCTATTGGGACTATCTCACCAAAAATTAAATTCTTGTTGCAGGGGATGCCTGAAATCTGACTTGTATGTTAGGCAGACTTCTGGGAAGATCAGACAAGCAAGAAATAAGATATCTAGAGGGCGTTCTGCACACATTCTGTGTACAGAACACTTCCAGGCAGCCATATTGCATTTATAAAAAATGACAGAGCTGCAGATTGAGAAGGAAAGGTATCCTTAACCACTTAAGGACCGGAAGGATTTCCAGCTTTAGGACCGGAGCCCTTTTTGCGATTCGGCGCTGCGTCGCTTTAACTGACAATTGCGCGGTCGTGCGACGTTGAAAACGCGTTTGGTTAGTTATTTGCGGCTAACGCTAAAAAAAAATAGCGTTTATACACCTTCTTATATTTAGCCGGTTTTTGCCACTTTTTTTTACAAAAAAATATAAAAAAAAAACCTAAACATAAAATCGTTTTTCATTCTTTAAACAAAAAAAAACGTTTTAACAGCGAGAAGAAAACAAATATCGCCACTAGTCTTTACTGCGTCTCCCCTAGTTTATGGTGGTTTTCTTTCGAGACAAACACCCTTTTTTTCCTGCGTTTAAAGCAAACCCATGTTGCAGCGTGCTGGCGCGTTAACAGTCAATTTCGCTGCGTCGCGGCTTAGCGTTTT
>BLSH010328942.1:1175441-1195480 GCA_018402905.1 Glandirana rugosa
GTGTTATCGAGTCGTCCTCCCTAAGTGCTACCAGAATATGGTTTGATTCTTCCATCAACTCAGTCAGTGTTCATGAGGGAATCCCTCCTGCTGAGCTATTGTGTTCTCCTGGGCGGGGAGATGCTAGTTGTAACCAAGTCAACTGGGGCGGCACAGTGGTGTAGTGGGTAGCACTTTCGCCTGGTAACAAAAGGGTCGCTGGTTCGAATCCCAACCACGACACTACCTGCCTGGAGTTTGCATGTTCTCCCTGTGCCTGCGTGGGTTTCCTCCGGGAACTCCGGTTTCCTCCCACACTCCAAAGACATGCTGGTAGGTAAATTAGATCCTGTCTAAATTGTCCCTAGTATATGTATGAATGTGAGTCAGGGACTTTAGATTGTAAGCTCCTTGAGGGTAGGGACTGATGTGAATGTAAAATATATATATATATGTAAAGCGCTGCGTAAATTGATGGCGCTATATAAAGTACCTAAAATAAATAAATAGAACGACTTGGGTACAATCAGCCTGGCCATAGATGGATCGAATCTTGGCAGTCCCTGCTGAACCAGCCAAGATGCGAACCATCTATTGCTGGCTTAGGGCTGGTTATACACGACTTGAATTTTATTGTTTTTAGCCCTGCAGGCGGAAAGATAGAAATCAGTTAATCCCCTCAATCTACGCTAATAGCATGAATGAAGGAATCTTCACCTGCTGCCTTAATACCTTAACAGTGAAAGCCTAAGCATTAAGTGACTGGCATGTGTGGGAACTAGGGGGCCGCAGTTTCTGCTGCAAAGTATTTTAGGGCTGCTGTTACCTTTTATGGCTTTGAGAGAAATTGGAGAGCAGAAGGGTTTCTTTTACTGTGGTTTGGATTTCCTATAGCTGATGGGCATGAGTGAAAACAAACTCTCTGAATTAGCCATAAATGTTACATAGTTACATAGTTACATAGTTAGTCAGGTTGAAAAAAGACACAAGTCCATCCAGTTCAACCAAAAAAAAAAAAAAAAATGTATATACATATATATATATATATACACATATACATATACACATACACACATACAACCAAATAATCCCATATACAATCCTTCACCCACAGTTGATCCAGAGGAAGGCAAAAAAACCCTGTTCTGTTTGTATAACCAGCAAACAATCTGACTGAACAACTAGTCCAGTTTTAAAGTAAACCTGTCACAAATCAGAACATTCAAACTGAGCACATAACAAATGTTTACCTTTAGGGATATTATAGGATAAACAGAATGGGGTTATATAGGGAGCTGAAGATATTTGTATATCTAAACTTCTCTCTTGAGCCTCCCTATTGGTCACAGAGGCTGTCCATCATATTGATTTTTTTGTAAATGTGTGAAATCATCCAATGTTGATAAAAAAAAAAAGTTTTTAATTTCCTTACCTTTTTCCCATCTGCTTTCTGGTTCCCCTGAAGGCATTAATGATCTAGTCCTGGCTGCAGAGATGCCCCCTGCTAAGGCAACATCACTAGTGACTTCAGGGAGATGTTGTGCCTAAGGCTGGCCATAGGCGGTGCAATTTTTTTTCCTGCAGCCATGGGTTGCAGGAAAGAAATTTTGACAATTCCCCCATCAGCACAGACAGTAGAATCTCTCCTGATCGGCCCTTGTGTTCTCCTGGCAGGGATGGGGGAAACGGTGAGAGCAACTATGTAGTGCAAGGGCCTGTTTGATTGCGTGCAAATTGAAATTGTTTAGGTTTAACCTCATATTATATGGTTTTGATAAACCTAATGGAAAAATAGGATTTTTTAACTCACCGTAAAATCCTTTTCTCGGAGTTCATTGACTGATGCAGCAGCTCTTCATTACGCCTGGGGGTTATGCCACCTTTCACTAGGAGTGAACTAGGCAGAACTTCAGTTCAGCTAAAAAGCAGACACAGCCCCTCCCAGGGGGCGGTCCTCCTTGGTATATCCCCCCACCAGCCAGCTCAGCCTTCAGTCCGTAACAAGCAGTACAAGCTCGAACCAAACAAAGGGGTGGGTGCTGCATCCGTCAATGAACTAAGAGAAAAGGATTTTACGGTGAGTTAAAAAATCCTATTTTCTCTTTCGTTCATTGACGGATGCAGCATCTCTTCATTACGCCTGGGGACGTCCCAAAGCAGTGTCAAAAGAGGGGTGGGTAACGCAAAAACAAAATTTCACCCCAACGGGAGAACTCTCCACAAAGACTTGGAGGAACCCTCACACAGCGGCCTGCAAAACCTTGCGGGCGAAAGCAGCATCCGAGGATGCTGAAACATCAACTTTGTAAAACTTAGTAAAGGTGTGCACTGCACACTTGAGAAACAGACGCTTGATGTCGGAAAGTCCAGGAAGTGCTAATCGCCATGGTAGAGTGAGCCGTGACCGGTAGGGGGGCTCGAGACCCCGCAAATCATGCGCACGGGTCACGTCTGTCTAATCCATCGAGAAATGGTGGCCAAAGAGGCCGCCAAGCCCTTGCGTGGTCCATCCACCACGACAAAGAGCGCATCTGACCTCCGAAAAGAGGCCTTGGTCACCAGGTACACCCGCAATGCCCTAACCACATCTAAGGAATGCAAGGTAATTTCATTAGGTTGGGATGGGAGCGGACATAGCGAAGGAAGGACAATGTTCTCCTTAATGTGAAAAGAAGAAACCACCTTCGGCAAGAAGGAAGGTGACAGGCGCAAAACCACCTTATCCTTGTGTAGTACCAGATACGGAGACCTACACGACAGAGCCTCCAACTCTGATACTCGTCTGGCAGAAGTGATGGCTACCAGAAAGGCCACCTTCTGCGAAAGCAGTTGTAAGGAAATTTCCCTGATATTTTCAAAGGAAGGCTTCTGAAGCCCAGAAAGGACCAGATTGAGGTCCCAAGGCGCCAAAGGCGTACGCACCTGGGGAGCGACATGTCCGACCCCTTGAATAAAGGTGCGAATCAACGAATGTGTCGCTAAATGACGCTGAAAAAAGATAGCCAAGGCAGAAACCTGACCCTTGATCGTGCTCAACGCTAGTTTACGGTCCAGGACTTGCTGAAGAAAAGCTAGCACCCGGGACACCGAAAAGGAATGGGGATTACACCCCCCCTTTTCACCAGGCAATATACGCTCTCCAGGTGCGATGGTATATCTTCCTAGAAGTGCACTTACGTGCCTTGAGCATGGTGGGAATCAAGACCTCAAGACCTGGGATTCAATAGCCAGGCCGTCAAAGCCAGAGAGGAAGCAGGGTGCAAGATGGGGCCCTGGGACAGAAGGTCCTCGCAAAGCGGGAGACGCCAGGGAGTATCCACCACCATCTGCACCACGTCGGAGGCCAATCCGGAGCCACCAGAATGGTTGGAATCCCCTCCACCTCTATCCTGCGCAACAGATGCCTTGCTCTGCTCACGAAGATCTGAACCTTTCGATTGAGCCGGGACGGCAGCAGATCTACGTCTGGAGTGCCCCATTTTTGGCAAAGTTGTCAGAACACATCTGGATGCAGGGACCACTCTCCCTGATCCAACCTCTGTCGGCTGAGGTAATCCACTTGCCAATTTTCTATGCCCGGAATGTACACGGCGGGGAGAGCCAGCACATGAAGCTCTGCCCACCGCAGAATGTGAGCCGTTCTAATGCTGCCGCCGTGCTTCTCGTTCTGCCCTAATGGTTCACATATGTCACGGCCGTGGCATTGTCCGACTGGACTCTGACAGGGCACCCTCGCAGCCTTCCTGACCAATGGGAGAGGCAATGCCTGATGGCCCGAAGTTCCAGCACATTTATCATGAGCCGACTTTCCTCCCGAGACCAACGACCAGCAGGCGACCCCCCACCCGAGCGACGGGCGGGGGCAACCCATCATGCAGAGGATGGCTTCCCGTCCGACTTCTCTTGCTTATGCTGCCACGGTCGCTTCTGACCTCCTGCAGCAGCCTTGGAGGGCTTAACACCCTTGCCCGCCGAACGGGGGGGGCACAAAAAAACTTTTTCTGACTAGAAAACGAGGGGCCCGGCCTGCGACGAGGCTCCTTACCCCTCTTAGGCTCGGGAAGAAAGGTTCTCTTCCCCCCCGTGAGATCCTTGATGATCTCATATAGAGAAGCTCCGAAGAGGTGCCCTCCCTGAAAAGGCAAGACAGTAAGCGCCTTCTTTGACGCCTGGTCCCCAGACCAGCACTTCAACCAGAGTACATGCCTAATCACTACAGCGAAGGCGGACAGTTTTGACAGTATGGGAGCTATGTCCAGGGCCGCATCACAGAGATACCTGAGCCCCTGGGTGAGCTGTTCAGCCAGCTCCACAGTTTCAGGGGGGACATGCGCCTCGATCAAATCACGATGCAACACCACAGCCCATTCCGTCAGAGCTTGTGCCACAAGCGCCGACGCTAACGTCAGCCGCATGGCCGACCCAGTCAAGACAAACATGGCCTTGGCAACTGCCTCGGCCCTCCTGTCAGCCGGATCCTTAGAAGACGGCGCGCCCTCCACCGGAGTAGTGGTCGCCTTGCTCAGGCAGGACACAGGGGGGTCTACCTTGGGGGAGACCCATTTCTGCGCCATACAGTCCTCAAAAGGATAACATACAGCAAACCGCCTTGGTAGAGGCAGAGAGCTCTGCGGCCGCTGCCACTCTTTGTACACAAACTGATTAAAGAAAGGTACATAAGGGAACACCTTAGGGGTGCGATCCGGCCTATGCGATCCAAAGACCACAGCCGTCTCCTGCGAGTCACCTGCTGTCCCCAGCTTTAGCATCTCACGAACAGATGAGATTAAGGAGCCCACCAAAGCCTTTTCATGCGCAATGGTCTACCCTGGAAAATCTTCCTCCCCATCAGAGGAATCCCGGAACTCCCCATCCGACAACTCGAGGGGGGTGCCCATTCTGGTGGACCCCCCCCCTCAAGGTCTGAATCCCCAGATGAAGGGGAAGGAAGAGGTGGCCACCTCTTGTCCGCTCTGCGGTCACGGCCCAGCTCCGGCTGGGAAATAAAGGACTCCAGGACCTGAATCAAAGTAGCTAGAGGCACCACAGGACCCAGCACACCCTCAGCCTTAGTGGAGGTCCCCGCCGCAGAAGCGCTAGCTTCAGCCGCCATTGCACCACCCACACCGGACACCCATGCCCAATAGAAGCATAGGCACCGGAAATAGGCGCCTCCCCACCCCAGGCATACCAGTCAGGGACCCCTGTAGTTACATCTAGGAGGACCACACCGTAGCCTGCACCCTGCCCCAGGAGAAGCGCTCTCAAAATGCTGAGTCTGCCTGTACAAACTGCAAAAACGTTGCTGCTGCTGCTGCCGTTCCCAGCATCTTCACATGTGCTCAGGGACCACCCACCCCTCCAGCTATAGCCTTTAATGTATGGCCGACCAATCAAAAATGGCCACCGTGCATACTAGAGGCCAAAACGAGCGGGCGACTCCTGCAAAATGGCGGCCTGCTTCAGCAAAATGGCGGCAGGCTTCAGCAAAATGGCGGCCGGGCCACAAAAAACTGGAGTCGACCGCCGCACAAAGCGGCAGCCGAAGCGACCGGGGGGAAGGTAGGAAACCCCTCCAGGCCCCCCCCCCACGGCGATACCAGCCCCCCAGAAGGGGGTCCCCTGCAGGGGGTAAAAAGAAAAAACATTTTTTTTTCCGCAGCGCAGGCAGACCGAGGCATAAGGGTGGAGGATGGGGGGATAGGGATGGAGGAGGGAGCTCAGCCAGACACCACAGGGAGCGGGGGGGAAACCCGCCAGCCCCCCCACGCCCCGGTCAGGGACGGGGGGGGGAGTACTTACCCATCCAGACGGGTGGAGCGGGTATCCCACCCGAGACAGACCTGCCTCCCTGTCTATTCCTACAGAGGGAGCTGCCGGCCGAGCGACACCCATGACACGGACTTGAACGCCCAGTCTGACACGGCCGACCCAGCATGGACCTATGGTCGGCTCGGTCCGTTGGTCGAGCTGGGGAGACTCCCTGGATCTATATCATCCAGCCTGTCACCCTGTTGGCTACTTGATTGCAGCCTTCATCAGAAGAAAAAAAATAAAAAAATCTCTTTTTTTAAAAAAGAAAAAATCGTGCCACAGGTACGGGGCCTGTCCACTCCTTGCACTAGGCAGAAAAAGACTGAAGGCTGAGCTGGTTGGTGGGGGGTTATACCAAGGAGGACCGCCCCCTGGGGGGGGGCTGTGTCTGCTTTTTAGCTGAACTGAAGTTCTGCCTAGTCCACTCCTAGTGAAAGGTGACATAACCCCCAGGCGTAATGAAGAGATGCTGCATCCGTCAATGAACGAAAGAGAAATTGCAATTGTATAATGGATAGCCAGCCGCAAGATGTTGCAAAATTTTTACACTGTGCACACAAGAAATGAAGCAGAAATTCATAAACACAGATGAGGTAACATCATGTGTTCCACCTCGCACATGTACAGGACAACACACTTCTCAAAATGGCTGCACAAGAGCACAGACAGCGGTTGCACAGAAGCAGCCTGAAAAGGGATCCACAAAAAGGAAAAAAACAGCGGGGACATAGGGAACTGTACTTGTTGATATGCAATGTATTATATATTGTTGTCATTTTCTTTCAGAGCGGAGGGATCCTCTTTAAGGACTCAGGGGGGGAGATCGTGGCTCAGACCAGGCTACATTTTTCATTTTAGCTACCTATATCCACATCTCCACTGAATGCTGTTTTGGATTTTGTGGAAGGTAAACTCTAATTATGGACATTACATTCTATGCATAATTTAAAATGCCTAGGTTGGCGATCCGTAACAGGTTTCATGTGCATAAGCAAAAAAAGACAGAATTTCACAAAAAAAAAAAAAAACAGTCTAACAGTAATTATGAATGTGACCTTCTATGATAATAGTAAGAATTCTTACTCTGTCTCCAGGGGGACCGGGTGCACCTTCCATCTTGCCATCCTCCCCCTGTTCTCCCTGTAGAGAAAGATAGTATGTCATTATATACATATTACAATGTAATTCCCGTGAAGAGCTGGCAGCATGTTACAACTGGTAACAGTCTTCGGTCTAGGCATCAAGCCCTATGCTAGCTGCCAACTAGCTTTGCAGTGCCCCTCTTTACATGACCCAGTACACAGCAAGCCGTTAATGTGCCTGAAAGAGCAGCTAGAAAACAAAGTCTAAATTCTGTTTAGATTATATGAATGAGTGAGAAAAAAAGAGCAATGGTAAGTGACAGGAAAAAATGCAAAGAAGAAGGGCCAGAAAGTAAATATGTGAAGCCCCAAACACACATGATGATGGGAGAGAAAGACGAGTGTTGTACTTGGCAGAAAGCCACACACACATTCATATAGTAAGACCATGCATCTGGAGAGTTTTGAATGAAGGGAACTGAAAAAGTCACATACATATCTTCCCTTTGTCTATACATATTTTACCACGATTCTCATTTAAACAGAGAAGAAACCAAAGTGTTTTCCTTTCTGTCAATTTAGACTCAGTTTAGATGGGATTATTGATTACATTGAGACAATTAGCCATGGCAGAAAATTGTCTGTTTTGCATTATTCTGCAGCACTGAGATAATTAGT
Organism: Glandirana rugosa; assembly: GCA_018402905.1. Taxonomy (NCBI): domain Eukaryota; kingdom Metazoa; phylum Chordata; class Amphibia; order Anura; family Ranidae; genus Glandirana; species Glandirana rugosa. Next base: position 1,182,995 of record BLSH010328942.1, read on the forward strand.
CATACATTCAAATTTCTTTTCATCAATTGGATTTAGAGGTTGCTCGGTGGAAACAGAGATACGACGGACAACTTCTGGTCATATCTTCCAACTATGAATCAAATTCCACTTCCCTGTGTGTGGCATACTGATAAATTGTGTTGTCGACTATTGATCAATCATTACTATCGGTAGAGATCAATCAGAAAATAAATTGATCAATTAAAGTGTTTATGGCCACTATTAGGTTTTGTTTAACCAATCAAAAGTTAAATGTTCTTAGATCTATTTTATACTGTCACAGTTTTGATGTCCCCATCTTTATTATTATTTATTAATTATGGCCTAGTTATTTACCTACTTTCCATAAGGCCGACATGTAATTTAAACAAGTTAGAGGCATGTTTTAGGCTCAGCTAATATTCACAAAAAGGGATGTCTACCAATTCACCAGAAAGTAGTATCATTACTGTGGCAAGAGGATAAAAAAATATTTTTTGTACTCACAATCATTTCCTTGGAGTCCATTAAGGGTAATGAAATTCAGATACTGCAAGGTTAAACTGCTGCCTACAGGAGGATTTAGACAGTGGGAAGCAAAAAAAAAAAAAGACCATTGTGGCAAAGTCCAGGATAACCCCTTCTCTGCCCAGCATGCCTCATGTTGTACCAAGCAGTACCAGGAGCACAATTATAAACACATAGGGGTGATACTTGTGTCTGTCAATGACTCCTAAAAATGGATTTTACAGCAAGTACAAAAATCCTATTTCTTTCTAATCTATTGCGGAATTCAGGTACTGTTGTACGTGGGCAACAAGCTAACCGGCCCAGAAAAACAAAACTTGGGACTAGCTGCAGAGTCACCTTAAAGGACCAATAACTGAACCTAACACAAGATGAAACTGAATAAAGGGCCGGACAGGAGAACCTGCCAACACAACCAGAGGGAGGACACGGAGTACCAAGACTGATACCCGAGACAAATAAGAAAGTTACTAACCAGGGAGGAATAATGAAAAGAAGCTTCGACCCATACACCAAGTTAGAAATGGGACTACCTGAAACATTAAGGAGTGGTATAAATTCCCATTTGGGAGAGAAAAACAACCAACATGGTTACTAAAAAAGGCAAACCAGTATCTAGAAGAAACAGGTATCAGACAAGGGATCTGGGAACAAGTCCTTGTAGGAGACCAGCCAGTCTGAAGGGAAGGCCCTAAGTCCATATGCAACTGACCCCATATGGCTCAGGAAACAAACTCCAGACCTGGAGATGTAGTTAATCATGTTATGAAGGTGAGACTCACCAGGGAAGAACCCTGAATGACTACAATCACAACCTGCAAGGGGTGTAAAAACTACTTCTGAGCCAACAAGAAAACTCTGGGTACCCTACAAGAGTAGGTAGAAAGAAAGAACCTAACCATAAGTTAGTGAGTAGGGTTACAACGCTAATGGAGTGGAGGATAAGCTTAACACACATACCAGTTACACACGGCCCCTCTGAGGTGAGCTCTAAGAGGAAACATGCAGAAAATTGAATCTGTCTAATTGATTTCAAAGTCACAGGGCTAAGAATGTTCCAGACTTCCCAGCAAAGCAGTGCCCCTAGTAACAGTTAGGCTTTCTCAGCAGAGCTGAAGAATAGAGTTAAATCTTCCTAGGACGCTGAGGTATGCTGGGTAGTGGATGCATTATCCTGGGCTGGCCTATGGATTTTTTTTTTCTTTGCCAGTGTTCACATATTCCTATAGGCAACAGTATAACTTGGTAGTATCTGAAGTCCTGTGTCCCTCAATGGAACAAAAACAAAATGTCTTGTACACCCCGGACATGAAGTTTAATGGATCACTCTCAGTGCAATGCTTTCTGCCCACAACTAGACTATCAATAACGATAGCAGCTACTCATGTTATCTAACATTTTATCTTACGCCAGGTGTACACATATATAATTTTTGCAGCCGTTTTGGGCTGCTGTGCTTGCGTTTCCGTTAAAAAAAAAAAAAAGTGTATGCACCTTTTTTAAAGATGCGGCTGCAGGGAGAATGCATGGTCTTTTTGACCATGCTATTTCCCTGCGGTTCTTGCAAACGCACTACAGGCCAAGATGCGTGGGGGTGCCATTCAGAATGAATGGTAGCCCCGCGTGTCTCCTAAGAGCAGCGCGATTTGGCTGCAGGTGGTCGAGATGCAATTATTGCAGCCACATGCATAGGTGTGAACCTAGCATTATGTAGCACATCTACAAATTGTTACTGGTGTGATACAAGAAAAGCTTTTCTTGTCATTTTTTATTTGATTTCTCAATAAGACCAATATGAAAAAGAAGGTGTGCTGGAGAAAAGTCTTTATATATTTGAATGAAGGTTGGTGCCATCCCTCCTGTTCACTTTAGCACTCCATGAAATACTGGACGATAGCCAGTGTGGTATGCAACAGACATCTTTTTAACCAACCCTAAAGCAGTACACAAATAGGCAAAGAAACTGACTAGCTGCTCTACTAAACTGTACATTATATACTCCACATCACCCAAATCTGTACACTCTTAATTACATTATATACTTTGCACTGCTCCACTATACTAAGTTGTACATTATACTGCACTTTGCTCCACTCTGTACAAGGTCTTCTACATCAGTGGTTCTCAACCTCAGTGGTCAAGTACCCCCAACGGGCCATGTTTTGGGAACTTCCCTTAGATAAAATAGCTCTTATCAACACCATGTCATTGATATTGATTTAAAGCAGCTGGGCAAAGTAAATGAAAACCTGAACCGTTGGGGGTACTTGAGGACTGAGGTAGAAAACCACTGTTCTACATTATATGCTCTATTCAGCTCTACCCTATACACAATGATATACACTAACCCAATAAGTATAGTATGCACACTGTCTAGTGCCCACTCTAAGAATCAGCAGACACCATACTGTTAAGGCCAAATTTGTCCCCAAATGGGCATACCTTGCTAGTTACAGTGAAATAGGAAAATCTGCGTGATACATCACTAAATTGTGAATTCACATGGTGTATAAGGTTTTCTGTGATGTGGCTTATTCTATTAGTTAACATTTCCCAAATTTGCATGGCATGATGTGTGCACATCATTACTAGAACAGTATGTCAACCAATTTGGTGCCATGTCCTCTTGCACTGCAGAGAATTTTGAAATCTGGTTGTTATAAGTAACACTGACTGAGGAAAGAAACAAACAGGCTTTTCAATAGATAGTAGGAGGAGGTAGCTCCACAAGGACAATCCTTGGCAGCTAAAGTGAAGGAGAGCATGGGCACTTCATACAAAAGTCTTTGTATTGGGTTAAACACTTAAGAGTAAAGAGTGGGACATAAATCTAACATTTGCCCATTAAGAAAAGAGCATGCTTTTTTTTTTTTTTTTTAAAGATTTCATGTGTAGATGTATTCCTTGGACTATGAATTTCTGCTAAGTGTACAGGGAATGGAAATAGTTTCCATTTTTCTCACAGTTCCTAGGTAAAGGAGTTTCCCTTCTTTCTGCTGGATGACTTGTCCCAGAAATCATGAGAGTGTAGCCTGGTCCAGCTGGACCCAATGTCTGCGAGATTGCTCAGACACACAGCCAAAATTGTGAGTCATATTCTAGTCTGAACTGGTAAAACAAAGCTGAGTAAGCACTGGATGTTAAAAACTGGGCTGCTATTGAGGGGTTCACTCCTATCCTAACTTCCTCATTCACACAAATACTGAGTATTACAAAGGGTTGAAAGGACAAACCTTAGACCTTCATGAATTGCCATAATTTAAGCTGAACTCTATTACAATGCCATTGCATTGATAAATGCACCATCAAATACATATATGGGAGCTATCCTAGCTGTCAAGGGATTTATTTCTGACTGCCCAAACCTGAGTTACGCAGATCTGCCATAAAGCACAGCCAGCCTGGTGACCTGACCGTTCTCTACTGCAGTTAAGCAATGCAGCTTGGTTACCTCCACACCCTATCCAGTGAAAGACCAACGACAGACAAATGAGGTCATCCCTGTGCTCCTTCCTTCTTGTCAGTATGGTCCTTACCAGCACATTACAAAGCATGACACCTAGTTGGCCTGATGAGTTGCCCATCCTTCTCCAAATCTGAGAGCTGATGTATAGGGGAGAACAAGCCAAATTGAGTTTTTTGAACAAGTGTCATTTAAAAGTGGAATTTTAGTTAGAAAATTAAGTCCTGGTGGATTACTGCAGACTGGCCCTTTTTGCAGGTATAGCTATGTAAAACAATAGAAATAAGTGCCTTTACTTTTTAAAACTCAGCAATGCACTGTCTCACCCTGCTCAGCACATGCTCAGTTGCACTCTATTCTCCACACTGTGATTCACATCAGAGTTGTTAACTGACCGCTTTAAGATTTAGTGTTGCTGAAGGGGGAAGAAAGCAACAGGAATGACACAGAGTGTGTGGCAGGAACACAGATTAGGGAAGGAGGAAAAAAATCAGGAGAGGCGATGGGAAACTCTGCTTCGAGGGAGACACAAAAGTGTTAAACATACAAGGATAGTGTCTTATCTTAGTTCCCCAATTCTGTCCCCTTTCTCCCTCAGCAGCAGCCTTTGAACTGCAGCACTGTAAAGCTTTTATTTTTTAAACATGTTCATAAGGGCCTGCTCCCCACAACCCTGGCCGGTGGTTGTAGGGGTCTGCAGGCAGGGGGCTTATCAGAATCTGGAAGCCCACTTTAACAAGCAGGCCCCCAGATCCCGCCCCCCCATGTGAATGAGTATGGGGTACATTATATTCCTGCTTATTCACCAAAAAAAGTGTCAAAAGGAAATAAAAACACAGATGTAAATTCATCGTCAATCACGGCCCCCTCTGCCACCGCCGACATGAAAAAAGAAAAAAGCTCAGCTCGTGCCGAAGGCTTCCACTCTTTGTCAGCTCTTTAAATAGCTAAGGGGCGGGCAACCTGGTGACATCACCTGGTGGCACCGCCCCCTTGTGATATCATCGGTGAGTCATGCTGGGTCGGTGATGTCACAAGGGGGCAGTGCCACCAGGTGACATCCCTGGGTAGCCCCACCCCTTAGCTATTGGCGGAGCAAGCAGAAAGTGGGAGCCTCCGGCGTAAGCGGAGCTTTTTTTTTTTCGAATCGGTGATGGCAGCGGGTGTCATGATTGACGATAGATCTACACCAGGGGACTTTTTTTTGTTTAACAAAGGAATTGTCAAAACTGTCCAGATTCCTATAAGCTCCCTGCCCGCAGACCCTCACAACAACTGGCCAGGGTTATGGGGAAGAGGTCCTTGTCCTCCATCAACTTGGCCCCCCCATGTTAAGGGCATGTGGCTTGGTATGGTTCGGGGGGGCACTCGCTTGTCCCCCACTTTCCTAGCCTGCCAGGTTGCATGCTTGGATAAGGGTCTGGTGTGGATTTGGGGGGGTCCCCAGAGCGAAATTCGCAATTGACATTGTGTGAACCTAAAGGATAAGTTCACCTGTTTAAAAAATAAATAATGAATGCACATCTTTTTGCAGGTAAAAAAATATACATTTATTATTATTTTTTTTTACTTGGTGCCTGGAAAGCATTGCACCCGCGATTAGAAGATTGCTGGTGCCATGCAGTACTTCTGCAGACATGTCAGTGTATCAGTCTGCTAGTACCTCGTTTACTGAGAACTGCAAGCCGATAGCCACAAAGCATGTTGGTATTTGTAGTTTCCCATTTACAGAAATTTGTGAATGAATGACATGGCTGGGCAGGCGGAGCCCTGCAAGGATTTTTTTCTTAAAATAATGACAGCCAGAGGGGGGAGAAGATCCCCGGTTTGCTGTCACTAATGGCAGTGGAGTGGGTAGCGGCTTCAGGATTGGGAATATGTTACTTATTCCACCCCAAAAAGGGGTGGAACATGCAACATGTTATCAAAGATGAACTTATCCTTTAGATTGGTACTTGTAGGCAAGACATATTTTGGTCTTGTTTGTAATATGCTGGTTTTAGGCACTATGTGTAAGTGGATATTTATCCCATAATTTTTTCATTTATAATTTTAATATTTTTCTAGTAGCCCTAATGAAGGACGAGCATGTTTTGTGAGTCAATAAAGCTGAATGAATTTGGCTCCTTATGTTGGTTTAAGCTCTGAGTGATGCTCTTGTTCATTCATTGGAGGGTAGCCCTCACTGCCCATGAGCCACCTTACCATGCCAGTAAGCTACATAGAAAAGTGACGGCAGAAAAAGACCGAGTAGTCCATCGAGTTTGCCGATTTTTTGTTTTTTGTTTTCTCCCTATTAACCGCATTGTCTGGCTATAGATTTATGTTTATCCCAAGCATGTTTGAAGCCATTTACTGTTGACTGCCTCACAGCTTCTGTTGGTAGTTTATTCCAAATATCAACCACCCTTTCAGTAAAATAACACTTTCTATGATTAGTTTTGAACTTCCCTCCTGCTAGTTTAAGGTCATGTCCCTGTGTTTTGGTGATTTGGTTTCATATTGAAAAGACTGCCCTCCTGAACCTTATTCACCCCCTTGATGTATTTAACCAGTTCAGATCCGCGCTATAGCCAAAAGATGGCTACAGCGCGGCTCTGAATTGCCCGGAGGACATCCATGGACGTCCTGCCTTGTGCACACTCCCTGCATGCACTCGCAGTCTGCGGCGGTCGTCGCACGCTGCGTGGGGGTGCCCGCGGGTCTGGCCTCTATGTGCGCCTGAGACCCGCCGATCACCTGTAGCAGCTGCAGAACGGGGAACCGCCGATGTAAACACGGTGGTTCTCTGTTCTGTGAAGGGGTCATGACAGATCTACTGATCCCTGTCACTGGGATCAGTTAGATCTGTTCTGTCCTGACCAGCCCTGCGCCCCCCCCCCCACAGATAGAACACACCCAGGGAAAACAGTTAACCCCTTCACTTCCAATGACATTTATACAGTAATCAGTGGACATTTAAATTTATTATCGCTGTATAAATGTCATTGGTCCCAAAAATGTCTGACATGTCCACTGCAATATCGCAGTCCCGATATAAATCGCAGATCGCCGCCATAACTAGTAAAAAAAAAAAAAAAAAAAATAGTAAAAACGCCATAAATCAATTCCCACAGTTTGTAGACGCGATTACTTTTGCACAAACCAATCAAAATACGGCCACTGCGATTTTTTTTGTACCAAAAATATGTAGAAGAATATATATTGGCCAAAATTGATGAATAATTTTCTTTTTTATATTTTTTTTTGGATATTTAATATAGCAAAAAAAGTTAAAAATATTGTTCTTTTTTCTAAATCGTCGCTCTTTGTTTGTAGCACAAAAACCGCAGAGGTGATCAAATACCACCAAAAGAAAGCTCTATTTGTGGGAAAAAATTATAAAAATTTGGTTTGGGTACAACGTCGCAGGACCGCGCAATTGTCATTCAAAATGCGACAGCGTTGAAAGCCTAAAATTGGTCTGGGCAGGAAGGGGGTTTACGTGCCCAGTAAGGAAGTGGTTAAAGGTTTCAATCAAGTGTCCCCTTTCCCTTCTTTCCTCCAGACTGTACATACTAAGTTCCTGAAGTCGCTCTTGATATGTTTTATCCCCCAGACCTTTCACCATTTTTGTTACCCATCTCTGAACACATTCTATCTTATCAATATTTTTTTGTGAGTGAGGTCTCCAGAACTGGACACAGTATTCTAAGTGAGGTCTCACTAAAGATCTATATAAAGGAATCAAAACCTCCTTCCTCCTGCTGGTGATCCCTCTACTGATACATCCCAGAATTCTATTTGCTTTTCCCACTGCCTGGTCACACGGTTTGCTCATTTTGCAATCATCTGAAATAAGCACCCCCAAATCTTTTTCTTCTGTAGTGCTGGCTAAGCGCTTTGAATGATGGCCTTTCTCGCTTTGCCACTCTGTGTTAATAAGCATTGAAATCCTAGTGTCTCTTAGATGTATCCCTTTGAACCTTCTGATCTTCTTTGTAATCTAATGCAATGTGCTGGGGGAAGTAGGCATTAATAAAGAAAATGATGGGGACAATGTTGCAAAATGGAAATGTGAAAAATGCCTGCCTGATGCATGCAAAACTCCTATACTGTTGTCCATCGGTGAACTCCCAAAAATTATGCTAGTTCCCGGGAAATGTGCATCTTGTGTAGCTTCACCTGTGCTTGCCATGGAATCAGCAGTGCTTTGATGATTGACAACCTCCTGCACTCAATAGGTGCCTCAGCTGAGTCAGGTACAAATCTGACAAATTTCCTTTAGCCCAGGTTCACATTGAGGGCGGGTTGGTAATCATGCGTTCTTCAAACTGGCAATGCAGTCAAGCGGGTTCATGCACAGATGTCTATTCAAATCGCCCCCGAAGTTGCCAAAAGTAGTACAGGAACTACTTTTGGGAATCAGTGCGGCACCACAAAGTCGGTGTCGCACGGTTTTGGACAGTGCCGTTGCCGCAAAATCGTATGTCAAAATGGCCCGATGTGAAAGTGGGCTAAAGCTTAACTATAATAGTGCATTTGCATGGGTCACTTTGTTTCTTGTTATGCTGAAGTGATGCTAGTTTTAGTGCAATGCATACCTGTGTAGGTATTATTGACGACCTTCAGCACAAAATAGGTGCCATGGCTGAGTCACGGTAAAGAACTGACAAGTTTCCTTCAAGTTGAGTTAAAGAAGCACATTTAGATTCACACTGATGCCACAATCGCGCCAACTTTGGAGCGCTTTTTAGTATCAGAAGTCGGACCCCATTCTGCAATGGAACCGTTATAATCGGTGCAACCTGAGTCACTGCGACTTGGAAAAAGGTTCCTGCACTACTTTTGGTTCGACTTGCATTGACTTCTGTTAAAGAAGTCGCATGAAAGTCATGCCGAAGTCGTGCTGGGGTCCGACTTGAAAGTCATGCCGAAGTCGTGCTGGGGTCCGACTTGAAAGTCCTACAGAAGTCGCGGGCAGTGTGAAGACGGGCTTATCTGGGTCACTGTCTCTTATTATGCCATTATGCTTATTATGCCAGTGGTGCTGGTTCCCTGGCAATGCATACCTGTAAAGTCTCACCTGAGCATGCCATGGAACCTGCACTGTTCTGATGATGGGGTGGCTGACGACCTTCAGCACTCAGTAGGCCCTTTGGTTGAGTCAGGTATAGATCTGACAAGTTTCCTTTAAGGTGAGCTATCTAAGTGCATTAGTCTGGGTCACTCCATCCCTTATGCTGAAGTTTCTATTATTCAAATATGTTCCTCCAGACATGATCATGTGACAGACTGCTTACCGTGAAGCTTTTTAGAAGAATGTGTATCTAACTATTACCAGGCCAGGCAATACCCAGGTGACTAGACCCACAAATAGGTTGGAATACAGTGATGGAAAGAGACAGCTAAACCCAGAGGAGTCATTATTATCCCTGACATCATTAGATCAGCACATTATATGAATTATAGGAGTGAGTCACTAATGCACACTGTGCTTGTTAGACTCTTTGAGAGTTTACCACAAGACTGCTGACATGCACTTTTCTGTAGACCCAAACAGACATATTACATGGAGTCAGCCTGAGGTACCACAAAGCTCAGAGGCACAATGGAGGTTATAAGTTTACAATTCACATCACTTTGTGGGAGGATCTGGAACGTATCTGTTAAATATACGGTTGTTAAGATTGGTTCTGACACTGCTTACTGCCTGCGTGACAAACGGATTGCTGGCCCCTATGATATATTCAGTCTCCTGTATACAATCTCAGGAAGGGAAAGTATTTGAGCTGCACAAAGTGATTAATAACTTTCCCGCTGCCATTTTTCTACACCAGGTTAGACAGAGATTTTAACCCTTCTTTTCTCTTTTCTAAAACACAACAAAAGGTTTTGGCTGAAGTTTGCCTTTTTAGTTGCATTTAGTTTGTATAGTGTGAAAAAGCACTAAAACTTTTGTCTGGTATTAAAGAAAAAGTAGCTAAACAAGAAAACTGCTCATGATAACCTGATGAGGACTTTATAAAAACATTTTAGACCTAGCAAGCAGGATTGTTACAAACTGCATTGCATCAAAATGCATAAATGCGTTCCTGAAGCAGAAAGTACAGGACACACAATTATCTATGCACCTCTGATGTGATTATGGTTTTGAAATGTTAACATTCAAGTATGTAGGGTCCATGTGTCCTTAGAAGCCATGTGTGATTCAATAGCATGTCAGTTTTTAAGGTTTACTCCATTTTAAATCTTCACATGCTGCAATCAAAGTTTACTGACATACCTTTTCACCTTTTACTCCGGGAGACCCAATGGGTCCTGGGGGGCCTGCGTGTCCCTATTGTGAGACAAAAAACATTTTCATTTATATGACATTTAGATCATTCAGTATTATTATTCCTCTCTTTACATTTACCAGGCTAGGTTGAATGTCACATTTTATTTGTAACCAAAACCATAGCCTGGGTCTCTCCCTGGTCACCAAAGAAAGGTGTTAATATATACTAGGAGGCCAGTACACAAAAACTGGAGGAAGGAAAGCGTTACTCATAAGTCAGATTCAAGCATTTTTTAAAAGACTGGTTGCCATGGTGAATACTGCCACTTTTGCCCCCCCCCCGCCCAATACAAAAAAAAAAAATAAGATAGGTCTGTGGTCAAATCCAAATACTTTTACACATATGTCATCAGGTGCTAAGGGGGTGTGGCCACATGAATACCAGAACATCGAAATCAATCCTCTGCACACTGCTATACATCATTGCACATTTCCAGCAAACCTTGCATAAAATCAGAGATATTTAATTCACATATATTACAATACATGTTTAACCACTTCAATACCGGGCACTTTCACCGCCTTCCTGTCCAGGCCAATTGTCAGCTTTCAGAGCTATCGCACTTTGAATGACAATTGCGCGATCGTGCAATGCTGTACCCAAATAAAATTTTTATCTTTTTTTAAGACAGATAGAGCTCTCTTTTGGTGGTATTTAATCACCACTGGGTTTTTTATTTTTTGCTAACCAACTGAAAGAAGTCCAAAAATTTTCTTTGTTTTTGTTACAAAATTTAGTAAATAAGTAATTTTTCGTCTTCACTGATGTGCGCTGACGAGGCTGCATTGAAGGGCATGGGTGGCAATGATGGGCACTGATGGGGTAGTGCTAATATGCAGCACTGATATGCAGCACTGATGGGCACCGATAGGCAGCACTGATGGGTGGCAATGATGGGCACTACTGATGGGCACTGATAAGTGGCCGATGGGCACTATTGATGGGGAGAGATAGACGGCACTGATAGATGGCACTGACAGGCATCACTGATGTGCACTGAAAGGCAGTATTGATAAGCATTGATTAGCATCACTGGTGGGCACTGATTGTCATCACTGGTAGGCACACAGGTGGGCATCACTGGTGGGCACTGGCAGGCATTGCTGATGGGACTGATTATTCACTGATTATCAGTGCAGATAATGCTGTAGTGATGTAGTAGTGGATGAATGGATGTTATTATTTAGTTATTATTATGATAATTAATTTTCCGCAGCACCCGGTCCTTCCAGAGAGAAACATTTATTTACTTCAGACAGAACGCAGTCCAACAAGAGAGAATACAATCCAACATAGGTGTAGAGAATATTGATGACAGGAATAGTGTAGCATTGAGACCACTTCAGAGGAACCCAGTCTTCCTGTCATACTTTACTTAACACAGGCTCTCTTATACACCTTTCTCCCCCCTCCCATGGGTGACTAAGAGTGAGCAATCTAATTAGGCCTTTTGTCTTGAAAGAGCAACAGATAATGACCCTAAGCCGTAACATTAGCATATCATGGAGGCATTATCTGTCTTTCATCAAAACTCCCTTTGAAATGCCTAATTGGATAACCAGTCCCAAATACCAAATGCGTCTTTGCACAACAACACAATATAAAATAGATTTGTCAAGTGTCTGTCCCAATACATACCCAATGTATGTATACACACAACATAATATATACATGTGCATGTACATACACACACACACATATATATATATATATATATATATACACATACATATACACACACAGACACACACACACATATACAGAGGCGGCTCTTTAACCACTTGCCGACCGTCAATCGGCAATTGACGGCGGCAAGATGGCTCTGTAACGCGGATCGCCGTCATACGACGGCGGCCGCGTGATCGAGCCTAGTGAGCGCGCACGCGCCGCCGGAGGCGCGCCCGCACGCTCACTGTGTCCGGGGAGGGCCAGGGAGCGGGTGCGGCGGCTTCGATTGCCGCCGGCCACCCGCGATGGCCCCCCCGGAGCGAATGAGCGGAGGTCCGTGTATGTAAACACGGACCTCCGCTCTGTGAGAGGGGGAAGGGAGTGATCACAGCCTTCCTGTACATGAAGGCTGTGACCACTTCCCTTCCCCTGTTAGGGCAGTCCCCATACAGTTAGAACACGCCCAGGGAACATAGTTAACCCTTAGAGCGCCCCCTGCAGGTTAACCCCTTCACTGCCAATGGCATT
>BLSH010328942.1:1202757-1231762 GCA_018402905.1 Glandirana rugosa
TTTGGGGGGAGCTGAAAACTGCCATTGGAGAAAGGAACCCTGCAAATGTTCAAGAGCTTGAGCATATTGCAAAGGAAGTGTGGGAGAAAATGCCACCCGAGAAGTGCAAGAAGCTTATCGATGGATATAAGAAACGTTTGGAGGCTGTCATCGCTGCCAAAGGGTGTGCAACCAAATATTAAGGAGGGGTGCCAATATTAGTGCACATGCTGGTTTTCTGTTTTTTCTTTATAATTACAATATCTATGTTGAAATAACAATTGTCTTTGTTAAATTACTTTGGACCTCCAATTAAAAGATCCTGCTGATATAAATTTGGTACATTTCCATTTATTTCTGAAGACATTCACTCAGTTATGCAAAACATGAAGGGGTGCCAATAATGGTGAGCAGGACTGTACCTGTACATAAAGAAGTCAACAAATGCTGCGAAGGAGGAGTGTAAGAGAGTTATACATTGTACTTGGTTATTTATGCAACAATGAAGGTTTCTGTGTATTTTGGAAGTACTACATGTAAGGCAAGTTCAAATCCTGTGTGTCTGTTAGCATGGCAGCATAGCAATGATAGATGATGAAAACTAGGTCAGCTAGCCTTCACCATCCCATACCATCTTTGTGACACCAAACTCTTCCACAAACTAACCTTTTTATGGCCATAGCGCACTTCGTTCCCTCGCTGGCTGGATAAGCTAGATATTGCTTGGTCGCTGGCAAAGAGATTCTACAGGGGCGTCGCCAAGAGGTGGCTATCAGGGCTTCAGCCCCAAATGTCACGCCCTCAGCCCGAGCCTCCCACGGGGCCCCTAATGGCGGTGTCAGCCGGTACAAGGCATGGGCAGTGCGCTTCACTCATGGCCTTTCTCTGGCTCCATGTCCTCCTCCTCCGCCCCCTCCCTCCGTTCTCCTCGGGCTCTGTCCTCGTCCGCCCCCCCTCCATTGCCCCCGTCTCCATGTCCTCCTCCTCTGTCCCCCCTCCCTCCCTCCGTTCTCCTCTGGCTCTGTCCTCCTCTGTCCCCCCTCCATTCCCCTCTGGCTCCTGATCTGCAGATTTCTATGAGGTCAGTAACTCAAAATATTGAAGCTAGTATGTCACTAGAGTAGCCAGGGAAGCAACTTTTTTATATGGAGGTTAGCATATTTCTCTAAGTAAAGGTTAACTTTACTGAACTGACTTATTCATAAAACTGAAAAACTTTTGATTAGCAAAAAAATCTATCAATTAGCAGATACTGAAATTGCAGACCTAGACAAAGTCACTTAGGAGTTTATGAAATACACAAAGCTGGTTCAATGGGTGAAATATTAGCTTTGGGTTGAGTGATCCTTTAGACTTCAATATTCATAAAGAACCATTTATGCCTCCTACATAACACACGGTAGAAATAACAGCAAGGCTATAAAAGAATACACTGGTTAGCCATAGAGCAGAAAACAAGTAATTTAAAAACACAATTATAGCTACTTTGTGATAGAATGAAAGGGAACATATTACCTGATAGCCGGGTATTCCTGGTTCTCCCTGTGCCCCCATCCTGCCCGGAGATCCCTACAGAAACAAAGAATCACCAGTCAGTTCTTCAGTCCCCGAAGTGATTCCTAAAATTAGCCTGTGGTTTAGCTAATAACATAAACCTTTATATATATTTAGACTTGAGGCCTCATGAGCTGAAAGAACTTCACAATCACATTCTGAGAAATATAGCATAGATACCATAAGGAAGAACAATGGGAACAAGTAGGTTCTCTATAGTCCTACATCCTGTATTAATGTAGTAGCTCGCAGGATTGACCATAGAGAGTGGTGGCAGAGCAGGTATTTGACATACATGTAAATGTAAGAAACTTGCAGCAGCTAGAGATCAGAGTGCGAAGACATTGGCTACCAGAAATAGGGACAAGGTAACTTTTGTATATATAAACCCAAGAACTAAAAATGTATATATTGCAAAATTACCAGTTGTTAATGGAGGCTTCATTGGTTTTCATTTTTCATACAAGCAAACATCAGCACATATAGACAACACCTGTGTCCTTGGCACTTCTCGCAAATTAAACTTAAAGCACAAACATTCCTATCTTCTTCCTTCCAAGCTGTCTTCTGTAAACTACCAACTTTCCTGCCCCCATGTAATTTAGATGAAGAGAGAATGAGGTGTTTGTAGTCCTTATCGAGAGTCAATAACAAGCTAAGGGCTGTATTAGGAGCAGTTTAGCAGCACATCCAAAAAAAGAAAATGTACAAATTGATAATAGTTTCCAACCAAGGGAACCCAAATGGTACTTAGGAATTTTACTGGTGCGCTCTCTCAGAAAAAGTGAACACACATCCCTTCTGGAACATACACGCTTCTGTAGACCCCTTATCCAGGTTGAATACCTCTGCATTGGTGAAGGACCCATTTCGTAAATGTCTTTCTTCTTAGCGTACCTTGCTCGACTCTAGTTCCCAGCAGGACCCCCCATATTTAAAAAATGGGAGAGGGACCTGAACACAACACTCTCTGATGATCAAAAGAACCACATACTCTTCTTTGCCCACAAATCTTCCTTATTAGCAAATATCAACGCATACAATTCTAACAGGGTGGTATCGAACCCCCTCCCTGTTGGCTTCATTGTTTCCTCATCACAGCCCCCTGTGCTGGAGATGCGGTACGCAGGTCAGCACAATACTCCACATTTTCTGGGACTGCCCTAATATCCACCCTTTTTGGCAACAAGTCCTGCAAATAGTGCACAAGCTTACTGATGTCTCTCTTTGACAACACTGCCACAGAGCTCCTTAATTTGACTCCGAAGTCTAATAAGAAAGTCTAATAAGAGATATCGCGAGTCGCTACTGAAAGATTATTAAATGCTGTTAGGGACTGCAAACCCTCTATGTGGAAACAGACCCCTCCTAACCATGTCCTAATAGTTTGCCAGAGTGAACAATATCGAATACATGGAATATCTGACAGCTGCCCTCAGGGACAAAACAGAGGAGCACAATATATGCTAACTCTACTGGGACGTGTTTTGTTTTTTACTGACGAATACCTCTCGTACTTCTGATTAGTTTCCTCTCCTCGTCGTGGAGACAGCCTTTCTCCACATTTGTCTGCGCCATTACCCCCCCCCCCCACTTTTCTAACTTTCCCTCCCCCCCTTGCTTCACTATGTCTGATCCAGAAGAGGTCACATTATTGGCCCACCAGATATAGAACAATTCAATGAAGTACAAATATACACACATATACATTGTAATTACAATAAAAATGAGCTGTGGAGGGGTTCCAATATCTCTATCTCAACACGTTGTGCAGGTGAGCTTCTTCAGGAGAGGGGTGTTTAACCACTTCCTGCCCGGCGTATGACAAATGCCTAGTGCCACCTATCAGTGCCGCCTATGAGTGTCCATCAGTGCCGCATATCATTGCCACGTATCAGTGCCCGTCAGTGTTGCTTATCAGTGCCGCCCATCAATGCTGCATATGTGCCCCATCATCAGTGCAAGCTTATCAGTGCCACCTCATCAGTGCCAATCTCTACTGCCTCCTTAGTGCCTGTTAGTCTAGCCTCATCAGTGCCCATCAGTGAAGGAGAAAATGTACTTATACAAAGTTTCGTGACAGAAACAAAGAAAATGTTTTTTTTTCAAAATTTTCAGCCTTTATTTATAGCGCAAAAAATAAAAACTGCAGGGGTGATCAAATACCACCAAAAGAAAGCTCTATTTGTGGGAACAAAATGATAAAAAGTTTGTTTGGGTACAGCGTCGCACGACAGCGCAATTCTCATTCAAATCTCAACAGCACCGAAAGGTGAAAATTGGTCTGGGCAGGAAGTGTTCTAAGTGCCCAGTATTGAAGTGGTTAAAGAGTTCATGGAGATTTTATGTAATCAGGCCCTATAGCCAGGGTCATTGACAAATACCCATGAGGATGGGAGACTAGAATATGCAGGACAGAAATCAGAGCCAGGAAAACAGTATTTGAAGGATTACAGGGGAAAATAAAGAAGGAAGGCTGAAAAAGCAATGCACCATGACTAAACATAGGTAAGCTGCAGTATATTACATTTTTGTTTTGAAGTTTAGATACCCTTCAAGGTTTTAGATTAGTACAAATCCCCTTTTCTAAATTTTTTTTTTTTTTTTTTTAATTACACAATGGGGTTGATTTACTAAAGGCAAATCCACTCTCCACTGCAAGTGCAGTCGCTGTAAATCTGAGAGGAAGATCTGAAATCAGGGGAAGCCTCTGTTGGTTTTATCATCCAATCATGTACAAGCAAAATGCTGTTTTTTATTATCCTTGCATGCCCCCCTCGGATCTACAGCGACTGCACATCCAAGTGCACTTGTAGTGCAAAGTGGATTTGCCTTTAGTAAATAAACCCCAATGTCATTATGCATCAGTTTCTAAAATATAGCACAGAGTGGTGCACTGTGCTATAAACCCCAATGTTCTCTGTCAGGCTTTTAGTGTGGTTTGTGTCACCAGGACAGGAAATGAGCAGAATCTACACAATAGGGATGCAGGCAATAACCTCACTTTTACAGAGAGGCAAAGGGTGAGAACTCGTTTTTTCTATTATTTACTGTGTCTCCACTGAAGATATAGTTCTCACTTCCTATGAGGTTACTAAGAATTGAGGGTAAATCTTTGTACTGGAGATACAGAGAGCAATAAAAACTAGAGAGAGGTTTTGAGGCTTCCCCTTCTCTATAGTAAACATGTTTTGACTACATTTGGACTTTCAACCATAAACTGTGGGTTTAGAATACATAATTTTGAAAAGGTATGTGTGGCAACTGTGTACCTACCACTGGTCCAAGAGTGCCCCTGCTTCCCTTTGGTCCTTGATTTCCTGTGGGTCCTGTTTGGCCTGGAGATCCTGTCTCCCCAAGGTGCCCTTGAAAACCTTTGTTTCCCTATTAAACAGAACACAGAATAACTGATCAAGACAAGTTAAGCTGTTATCCAGGAACAAGACATGGTGAACCACAGATGCCTGACCTTACCTTTCGTCCTGGCTTGCCCTTCTCGCCTTGTTTTCCTGGTTTTCCTTCCGTGCCCTATGAACCAAAGGTAAAATTCATATGTTTTTCAAATGAGAGCAATATCTTTGGAATACTTGTTTAATTAAATTCAAACTGTCAGCCTTTAAAATAACATTTGGGTGGCCAACTCTGGCCTTTCCTCCTTTTGCCCAGTTCTCATGGTTGACTCCTTTATATACTTAAGGGTGGTAATTTCCCCAGTTATTACAGACTACTCCCGTTTAAATATATTTACGCTGCTAGTTAAGTTTTGCGACAAAACTTTGGCATTAACTGTTGCCTACTATGGTAGGATGGGGGAATCTGGTGAAAATTATTATGATGCTTTTCTTTTTTCACAATGCCTCCAGTTATGCTGCCCCTCAAAATGTTTAGGGTAATTAACGTTACCTTCCGACACCTGTGATGGAAGCAGAACTCACCCAGAATCTGTTTGGAACAACTTCAGCGACTTCAGGGGGGTTGCATTCCTGAATGCCTGGATATACTTTTTGGCTGCTCAGTTTCAGCATATGTGGGCGGGTATGGCTCCGGTGGAGAATAAGGGTACAATCTGCAAATCTTCTCTGGACATTCTATTACATCATACAAATGCACCCTCTCTCTGAAGGATTAGAAGCCTAATACTCTGCTAAATCTAACTAACTTTTCCCTACTTACGGCTTAATGCATAAGGTATAATGTAAAGCGACACAAATGCAGGGGGGAGTGGTTTTACTGATTATAGCCCTATCTGGAACAACCACACCTACCCTGAGTTGGCCATGCTTTACTATGCTGCTAAATGGCATATGCATGGTATTACGGATATAAAACATTTTTAGGTTGGGGAAAATTGTTACTGTTTTCTTTACAAACTATGTATCATATACCGCAGTCTATGCATTTCTACTATGCACAGCCGCAACATGCAGTCGTGGCCCAAAACATATTGGTAGACATTTCTTTTTCTCCAACCTCCATTTTTGGTATGTTGCAATGTAGTACTGTACAGAAAGGTATTGTAGTTGGTATAGTAAAGTATCTAGTTGCTATGCATCCTTACTCTCCATCTATTTGGAAACATAACCCTGCAAGGCAGTAGAACACTGGAATCCCTATCTGGGGAAATTAACTAGCGAACAATTGGAGATGGCTTTGGAGGCAATCAATGATAGTTCCTTAAATACCTTGCAGTGCCTTTCCCAACTGTACATCTTGTTGAGAGTATACTATACGCCTGTTAAATTGTTCAAAATGGGACTTCTCCCTGAAGATCTTTTTCATGTGCTCTGGTGCTGTCCAACGTTACATAGATACTGGGAATCCATCCTTTCCACCATTAATCAAGCATTTCAGTGTACTATACCCCTGGACTCCAAATGCTGTTTCCTGGGTATTCTAGATAATGTAATCTCAGATTCTTTATTTAAGGAATCAGTCTCCAGGGCCCTGTTTCAGGTCTGTAGGGTCATTTTGCTAAACTGGAAAAAGGTAGAGGATGGGTAACACATATGGTTGCCATCCTTAGATATGAGCTAGTTATCTGCCAACATAGGGGATACCCGTTCAAATGTGAAAAGTATGAGGTGGGTGGTTAGACATTCCTGGACTGATTCCTGTGGAACTGGTTATGGATGGATTGCTAGGGTGATGTGTTGCTTGTTTCCGCACATTATTTGATGAAATTCTTGTGTAAACCAAGTCAATGGAATTTGGTATGTTCATTTGTGTAGTTATTTGATTTACAATCTAGGGGTGACGTGGAAATTGGATTGGTGGGTATCAACCTTATTCATTGCAGACTGGAATGGAATACTGGTAGAGTGTTTTGTATTGCTGTAATCATATGCAACAGAGGTAGTTGGGTTTCTGTTTAGTTCTGGAACCTGTATGTTTGTACAAACATAATAAAGCTTTTCTGACAAAAAAAAAAAAAAAACTTTTTGGTGCCCACTTTCAGTATAGTAAGGGTTACATGCTTGTTTAGCTCATTGCAGTAGACCCTTGCTATAAAGGGGAAAAGGAACACCATATTTTTTTTTTTTTCCTTGGCTGTGTTTTCTTGGGAATATCCACTCTCTTTATTCTTTCTATTGACCATTGTCACCTTGTAAGAAGAGATGAAAGAGATCCTCCAATGGAGATATCTAAAAGAGGTCTTCCTCTCAATGGACAGATTGCCTATACTTTTGTGGTGCATTTTAGCAGAGGAAGTGAGGAGAAATATCACCAAGGGGACACACACACACACACACACACACACACACACACACACCCCCCAAGAAAAATACTGATGGGCTCTTATTTCCTATTTTGTATAGAACAACAAAAAAGTTGTTAGCTTGTTGTTGTTGGCTATAGTTGCACTTTTTAGAACATAATCTACAAAACCTGAGTAACATGACGTGTGCATGTGGGATTACCTATTAATCAATTAATAAAAATATTGAGCCTTTCATGGTGCATGTTGTCCAGATATAAACCCGTTTCCAGCTGCAGATGACTTTTTCAGGTTGGCTTACACCTGTGTTTCTACAGTTTTTCTGTATCTAATTTTTTTAGAGCTTCAATCTGTACCTTTCATGCTTAAAAGGAATGTGGCTCAGCCTCACACTGCTGTGCCGAGATTCTTTAGTGTCCAAAGACTAGCCTAAAGCTATATTTCAAGCAACAGAAACACATCTGCTTATACAAATGAATTCACTTCCAAAATGCACAGAAGGAAGCTATAAAGAAAAGGCAATGGGCCTTGTTTTGTTAATGCAAGCATGTCAGGGTATAGTTAAAGTGGACCTATATCAAAAATATGAAGGTTTGCTACATTATAGGGAACATATTGAAATTTTATTTTGGTTAAATTGTGCCCTGAAAAAAATCTGCTTTTTGCCTTAAAGTAGAACTATGGTCAAAATGAAGAAATCAATATGTTATGTACCTATACAGTCTGTTAAACATGTCACTGATTGTTTTGCAAAAAGCAGTAAGGATGGTGAGATATCTACCTTGTCTCCAGCGCTCATGTGGACTTCCTTTAGTGATTTTGAATTGCCTGTGTTAGACTCATGTTGTCCCCATTTGCGTCTATCTCTCTGCAAAAAACGTCTTGACATCACACAGATTAATAGACTGATCTGTGTGGAAATGAGCCTTTAAAGACTGTTTTAAATAGCACACACCCAGCTATTGATTAGCAGATGGGTGTGTGCTATGTAAAATAGACTGAGCATGATAGAAGTCTGGATGTCTGTGGGATAGAGCAGCTATTTCACTGACAGGAAATAACATCTGACCTCTGCAGAACTCCTTCCATTATCACTACACTATACAGCTAAGGACCACTGATGGAGGGGATTATAGACCCCCAATCACAGCTACATGGTAGGGAAATAATCATTTCAGTTATTATGTTTATTACCATGTGTAACCCTTCAGGTATTTATATGAGGATTTACTAAAATATTTATGTTGCCTTTAGTTGTACTTTAAATTCCTCTTGAAAATAGTAATGCACATACTAGCCTGTGACAGTGCCTAGGCAATGCTGTGCTGTAGCCTCATAGCTGAATATCTGCAATGTGAGATAGCTGATATAGCAATGCTGCCTCTGACTGCTAGTCTAAGATGTTTTGTAGTAAGATTTAGTGGTGTCACCAATGGCGCTTGCTGTCTGCACCATATTAGTGGCGGATCAGGCAGCAGGTGAAGGGCGGCAATAAGTGTCCTGGAAGCAGCTCTGTTTACACTCTACGCTGCTCCTTGCAATGTGTCCAATAGAATCGCCTGTGCTGTCAGCTAATCGGGTGATGGGAATCAGACCCATTTCCAGATTGTCTGGGAGGAGGATCAATGTTGGATGGGATTGGGATGCAATGCTCTATGCCCTGAGCCCATCCTATTTTGAAGCCTATTAGAGCCTCAAGCTCTAATCAGGTGCTTCAAAATACATCCCCCCGCCGATTCCCGCAATGGTAATTCATGCGTCTGGCGTCCTGAAAGGGACAGAGTGCATGGATAGGGAGGGCGGCGCCCGTGTGCCCACAATTTATGGGCCGCTACTGGGTGTCACTACTGTGCTGTCCACTGTTCTCCTTACTGGAGATGAAACTATATCTGAGGACCTGCAGCACAAGTATCTGCCTGCTTCTGCTCATTTTGTGATTCTGTGCTTTCTCAACCTCTCCTGTTGCTTCTTAATCACTGCCCCACTGCAGTCATCAGATCTTCAGGGAGGGCAATTCCAATATGAGAAGGCAAAGTCCTGCTTTTCTACAAATGTCAATGCTGAAGGACACTGGCATAGTACCCGGACAAACAGGGCTTAAAAGTGACAAGGGCAAAAGGGGAGGTCATGTGAAAAGCATGGCCCTGGAATTCAGGGGCTTCACAAAGAAACAAGGATTAAGAAAACTCTGCAGGTTCCACAAAGTGTAGCAATTCTTCATCCTTCTTAGCTTAGCCAGTTTTTTGATAATTGCGTATTTACTTTGAATAAAAAAAATGTGTTCCCATAGCCTCCAGAAAGATTCACCTTCTTTACATGCTAAGTTCCAGTTGAATCTAAAAATGTTATATCTGTTAGGTTGTTATAGGTAATTTTGGATTTGTTAGATTAGGCCAGAGCTCGACAATGCCAGGCCGCCATGGAGAGCAGAAATCGCATCTTGGCGAGCCGCAACCAATACTTCTCTCCCCTCACTATCTAATCTCCGAGCCTCTGAATAAGATGACGGCTGTTAAAGAAAAAAAAAAAACGAAAAAAACCGGGCAGTCTGCCAACACCGCTGATAACTAAACACTAAAGATACAAAACATACAATGTATCTATTGGTTGTTTTAGATCAAAGGAATTTACTCCATCTCTAGATAAGGGAAGTTTAACCACTTAAAGACTAAGGCTCCATGCACACTGGACGCTCTCTGGGCGTCGGGCAGGAGATGCTGCTTAGAAAACATTCTTTTGCAGCGTTTTGTAAGCAGCATTTATGGCGTCTGTATTTTTGAGCGTTTTTTTTTTTTTTTTACTTCTTTAGCTTCCATTGACTACAAAAAATGCCGGACGCCGATAAACAGCCGTTTACCGGTGTTTTTGAGCGTTTAGCGGCGTCCATTGTTTTTTGTGGTCAGAACAACGACTTTTGAACGCCAATTCAGGGCGTTCAGATAACAGCCCAAAAATGCCACTGCTGTTAAACGACAATTAATGTCCATGTGTTCATGGACACATAAGATAACATAAAGGGGCATTTTTGGGCTGTTAAAAAAAAAAAAAAAAGCCCAAACGACCAAAAACGGTCGTTTATCAGCTACAGTGTGCATGAGCCCTTAAACTTTTCTGACATTTGTTGCTTACACATAAAAAAAACTGTATTTTCTGCTAGAAAATGACATAGAACCCCCAAACAGTATATATATTTTTTTTAAGCAGAGCCCATAGAGAATTAAATGGCGGTTGTTGCTATAGTTTATGTCACACGGCATTTGCGCAGTGGTCTTTCAAACGCAATATTTTTGGAAAAATGCACTTTTAATGATTTAAAAAAAAAATGAACAGTAAAATTAGCCCATTTTTTTTCTATAATGTGAAAGATGATGTTACACCGTGAGAATCGTGATCTTTATTCTAAGCAAAAAAATTGCGATGAAGCCCTGTGTACCATCAACAATTACCACTCTTTATGTGCAGCTGGGCTCCAGTATTTCATGTTGACCGGAAACCCACCAGATCAATGAATAGTCACCATGGGGGACACACATGTAGGCAGGAAGTGGCTGCAAACAGGCAGCAGAAAATCATCAGCACTGGAATACTTCCTTCATCCTTTTTTTGTATTTTTATTTAAAGTGTCACTAAGGGTTCATTTAGATGTGCAGTAGAGACATGTTTTTGCCACCATGCTACAGTCACGATGCATTAGGCATAATAAGTAGTTTCCCCCCATAACAGATTTT
Organism: Glandirana rugosa; assembly: GCA_018402905.1. Classification (NCBI taxonomy): domain Eukaryota; kingdom Metazoa; phylum Chordata; class Amphibia; order Anura; family Ranidae; genus Glandirana; species Glandirana rugosa. The sequence goes on from BLSH010328942.1 coordinate 1,213,735, forward strand.
TTTGTGTCACTCTTTCTGGCCAGCCTATAACCCTGATGTAACAGTGTTATATTGGAGTTATTGACTGGCTGCTCTGCTGTGAGTAAGTTAGGGGGGCGCAAATTACTTGCCTTACCCCGGGCACTGACAACCCCACACTACACTAAAAAAACTGGCTCCTAACTTTTTTAGCTGGCTCCTAGATTCAAAGCAAATTTGTTAAGCCCTGGATTAGGCGATACTACAACAACTTTTACATTTTAAAAAATTACACCTATTGTATCTTTTTAAAAATAAGTTGAATGTGTGCAAACTAAAGCCAACCATACATGGTTTGAAATTCTGCCAGTTCAGCAGAGACTGGCCAAATTTTAATCTATTTATGGGCAGGCTAATTGTACCCAAGTTGATCCATCGATTAATTTGGGTAGATCCAGCCAGTCAGATTTTTCTACATGTGATTACTGCCAGAGGTCTGGAGACGGTGTGGGACTTCTTTGCTTCTCTTTTAACACTGAAGTCAAGCACAAATTGAAACCAGTTTCAGAGGGGTGCTCACAGGAGTGTTTTCTGGGTAATAAAGGTAATCGTAGACATGCTTTACCCACATTTGGGTACACACAGCAGACAAATCTGTATCTCTAGGCTAAAGTGATTTTTTAAAGCACTTTCAGAAGCGGATTTAGTCACTAAGTATGCAGCTTCTTTATGTTTTAATCCTTGCCTGTGTTCCTGTGTAAACTGGTGCCATGACTGCTGCCCAAAGTATTCTATTTCAGTGTGCCTCCTTTCTCTTGCAGCATCCTATGGAGCCAACTGATGTATGCAGGGACAAGATTGTCTCTCCCTGTGTGCATCAAAGAAACACACAGCCCCACAGGCTAGGAAGGCAAGGCACTCTCTTTCTCCCCATTCTCCAAGCTAGCAGACTTGACTCTAAATTGCATTATCCACTGTTGGTGATAACACAATGGTGTTACAGAGTGGCCCTGAACCTCTTCTTGGGTTTCCCTGCTGCTTGCTCTGGGCTCCTCCTCTTCTCAGTGTGCCACCATAGGAAGCCACTCTCTATGGTAGTGCACCTGCAGGCTTGCTCCAGAGCAAGGTTCTGTGCTTCTATTGACATACACAACATGGCTCAGCCCCACCCCCCACTCTCACAAGATTTGATTGACCACAGCAGGGATCATGGCTCCCTCTGCTGCCTCTGTGAGCAGAGAGAGTGGAGAGAGCTGCTGCATATGGGCACAGTGCTGGATCAAGATAAGGCTCAGTATACAGGGGGGTGAAGGGGTGAAACAAATACAGGGACATTTTACCTTAATGTAGGGACGGCATTAAGGCAAAAAATGTCCAGCCTTTAGAAAAAAGTTTTAGAACCAGCCTTTTTCATGTGAAGACTGGAAGTTCAGGGAAACAGCACAGAGAGAAGCCAGTAGCATTGAAAGCTGAAAACTGCAAGTACTGTATAACACTTTTGACAAGGAGTTTCCTATGTAACATTAATTTATTGTGCTCGATATGTTAAGCTAAAAAACTCTGAGGGTTCAATACTACTTCAACCATAAAACTTTTTTAAATGTATACAGCTGCATTCTGAATTTGAATAGCTTTTTTAGAATGATATATCCATCAAGGAAAATAGTTTTTCTTTAAGTATCGACAACCTTGATATTTTCCAGGAATCATTTGCATACACATATGTAAGTCTTGCTAGCATATCTATAGAAGGCAACATCTTATGTTGTGATTTCACTGCAGCTGTAGTCTGATTAGGACCAGAGTCCCTGGAATAAGTCAAGCAGACTGATAAAACCACAGAACATTACTTCCCGCGCACACAGAAGTGTCTCCATGTATTAAACATCAACTTGTGCACCAACATGCATCAGACAGGGAGCGGGGCTACAGGAAATTGGAAGGATTACCATGGCTGTTCTTGAACTCCAAGCTCATAAAAATGATACAATCCATATTCATTGGTGTGCCCTGTGATCAGAGATGGGAAAAGAGAACAGTGCTGTCTGCGGCTGAACAGGGGGGTTATGAGTGACAGTGGATTGGCGTGAGATTTATTGACATGCAGTGTGACACAGCAGAATCCCCCAACTACCAATAGCATAAAACTGCAAAGAAATGCAATTTACTTGTCTGCACTCCAAGCCAAATGACTCTGCCATGATACTATGTTGAAACATTCTCTCCAAAGCAAATATAATGTCATGTGATGTGGTACATTTGGCAGGCAATGTGGTTTTTCGAAAGACATGCTGTATTAGCTGTTTGATGCCGTTGCTCCAGTAACACAAGAATAATTTAAGGAAATTATTAGCAACTCCCAGTTTGACTAAACAACAAATGGGATCACTTAATGGTGGAATAGGTGGTGGTAAACCCATGGACATACAAATTTAGTGAAAGAGAAAATTCTTCGGACATGGATTCGAGTCTCATGATAGTTGATGATAGGTTTTTTGTATTAAATGAATGGGAGATCAAAGATTTGGATGGTTTCACATCGGTCAAGATTGTTTTGATTGAAAATTGATTATATGATATGATACAAATAAAATAAATAAATACATTTGGAATTCCACTAGATTTTCTGCCGGGATGGGTCATCCCTTTTTGATGGAAAAAATGCAAATGATTACTTAGGCTATTTTATTATTTGGACACACAATCTCTTCATCAAAATTATAAGAATTATATTAAGAGTAAGGCCAACATTAGTGATAAAATGAACACAGCGAGGGTAAATATGAACATACGTACGATACACCCCTATAGACCTGTACATAACTTCTGTTCTCTTATAGCGACAATGTATAGGTGCATTTAAACCCTAACAATTAAGTTATCCTTTTTCTTCCCTTTTCTTCATTAAATGCGATTGAAAACATTTTATTATATCTGTTTGATATGTGCAAAAAATACTCATTAATCTGCTTGAAATGCAGTGCTGTCCTGTGAGCTCTGCTCTCTTATCTCAAGCAATGTTATCAGTCCTACACTGGTTACAGCTATGAATTACATTACACCTCACACCATGCTATGGATGGGTTGGGTTACCAGTTGAAAAAAAAAAAAATCATCCTAAAAAAAAGAAAAGTAATGAAGCCACCAGGCCTGGAAACTGAATGATATAATATTTTTTTCTTGGGTTGGAATTATGTGGCCCCCATCATTGCCTAATGGCAAGCATTCATACCACTGAGCATTTATTTTGATTTTAAAATTGCCTAGAGCAAGTTAGACAAACATGTTTTAATAGTTTTTAAAAAAGAAAAGATAATGGAAAACAAAGATAATAAACTATATCTCTGTAGGAAGGTAATCCAATTACAAACTTCAGAGAGAGTACACCAGTATAGAATAGAAATGACAATATCAGGAATGAGACATCTTGAGTACATGAATACATTAGAGCAAGCTGGAGGAATGGAAGGGAATGAATGTCTCATGTACCTCTGCTTAGGGAAGTGCCATACTCCTTGGGTGATCAGGTTGAAAGAAGAAGATAGAGAGAAAGAAAAAAGATGAGAAAGGAAGGGGAATGAACAGGAACAGTAAAGGTATCATAGATCTGTATATAGGGTTGACAGTGGGACTCACGCAATGATGAGTGTTAGCCAAAACCCCCCGGTGGTAGCATGAAGCGCTGAGACAGAAGTGAATGGGAGATCAACAAACAAGTGAGTGGTACCACAACAGTTGACTTAAGGGAAGATTCTCCAAAAATTTATGCAGCTGAAGAGAGTTCTTGAACATTATCCAAGCCAGCCAGATCTGTTTATATTTCCCATAGGTATCATGATTTTTGGCTCCAAGTGCATAATGTTGTTGAGAGTCTCTAGCCATTCAGAAAACAAAGGGACAGTAGAGGATTTCCAGTGTCGAAGAGCAAGAGCTTTTTGCCTGAGATAGCGACAGAGGTAAAAAGGTTATAAGGGTAAGTTCACGAGTATTGGAGACCAATTTCTTGAGTCAGGAGGTTGCGAAGACGATGTTAGGAAAAACGGTGCACTTTGTGGACTTTGGCGCCTTTGCAGAAACGGAGCCAAATGGTGCTATTTAAGCCCCCTGTGCCTTGCAGCAAGTGCTGTCCGTTCTACAGCCTCTGAGTACCTGTGAGCCCCAGCTCTGTTCCTATTTCCAGAACCTGTGACCCTTCCTGTTTGACCCGCACCTGACCTGCTGATATCTGCCTGCAACGACCACGGCTATCCATGACCACCCAATTGTCTGATCCTTCTGTATTTCTGCTGCCGCCTGATAACTAACTTTGCTTGGACTTGACCATTCTCTTGCCTGACCCCTTTGTACAGCAAAGCCAGCCAGTTGCCGAACCAGCATGTACGACTGCTCTTCTGATCTGCATGACCACCTGGAATATCACATCACCATCAGTGACCATCCAGCCCTCGTGCCATCCCACACTCTTGGACTCCCTGTCTGCTCTATCAGGGGTCCCTGAATCAGGTGCGCAAGATCGGTTGTTCCCTACATAAGCCAGACTCCACCACCAGGATCGTGACAGACGAACAACAAAATCCCAAAACTTGGGAATGGCGGGACAGGCCCACCAGATATTTAGAAGAGTGTCCAGGGAGGCCTCGCAGTGCTAACAGAATTCTGAGTGGGAAGGAAAAATACTGTGCACTCTGGAGGGGATAAAGTACCTTCCTGAAGGAAATTTAAAGTTACATTACAAGTGGTTGCACCTTTACTGATCTTGGTGCTGATACTAAGCATTTGCACGAGTACTTGTAGTCATGCAAATGCTCCCATACCTAAAACAGATACTTTTGTGGTGCAATTTGAGCCTATACTAAATGAATGGGCTCAAATCGCACTGTAAAGAGTTGCATGTGATTTGAACAGGAATGCAGTGAAGTTCCTGACTGAATCGCATGCCGTTTCCCGCACTGCAAGAGAGAGGAAGGGGGAGAGAGAGGTGCCAAGCCGTTTCAGAGGCCAAACCACACCAGTACAAAACAGATATAGGTGCATCCCTAATAAATATATATAAATATATATATATATATATATATATATATATATATATACACACACACACACACACAGTACAGACCAAGAGTTTGGACACACCTTCTCATTCAAATAGTTTTCTTTATGTTCATGACTATGAAAATTGTAGATTCACACTGAAGGCATCAAAACTATAAATGAACACATGTAGAATCATATACATAACAAAAAAGTATGAAACAACCGAAAATACTGTATGTCATATTCTAGGTTCTTCAAAGAAGCCACCTATTGCTTTGATTACTGCTTTGCACACTCTTGGCATTCTCTTGATGAGCTTCAAGAGGTAGTCACCTGAAATGGTTTTCACTTCACAGGTGTGCCCTGTCAGGTTTAATAAGTGTGATTTCTTGCCTTATAAATGTTGGGGATTTATTCAAAATTGAAGGCATACTGAACCAGCATGGCTACCACAGCATCATGCAGCGGCATGCTATTCCATCCAGTTTGCGTTTAGTTGGACCATCATTTATTTTTCAACAGGACAATGACACCAAACACACCTCCAGGCTGCGTAAGGGCTATATGACCAAGAAGGAGAGTGATGGGGTGCTGCGCCAGATGACCTGGCCTCCACAGTCACCGGACCTGAACCCAATCGAGATGGTTTGGGGTGAGCTGGACCGCAGAGTGAAGGCAAAAGGGCCAACAAGTGCTAAGCATCTCTGGGAACTCCTTCAAGACTGTTGGAAGACCATTTTAGGTGACTACCTCTTGAAGCTCATCAAGAGAATGCCAAGAGTGTGCAAAGCAGTAATCAAAGCAAAAGGTGGCTACTTTGAAGAACCTAGAATATGACATACAGTATTTTCAGTTGTTTCACACTTTTTTGTTATGTATATAATGCCACGTGTTAATTCATGGTTTTGATGCCTTCAGTGTGAATCTACAATTTTCATAGTCATGAAAATAAAGAAAACTCTTTGAATGAGAAGGTGTGTCCAAACTTGGTCTGTACTGTATCTTATATATATATTCAGGTAAAAAGTATGGAACAGGTCACCATTTTCCTAGGTAAAATATATTCCTAAAGGTGCTATTGACACCATGTCGGTAACAACCCATGCAAGCCATACATACAAATAAAACAAAATAAATATGTTCAGAAATTAAGTTTGTTGGTAATGACAGCTTCAAGACGCCTCCTGTATGGAGAAACTAGTCGCATGCATTGCTCAGGTGTGATTTTGGCCCACTCTTCCACACAGCCTTCAAGTCTTGAAGGTTCCATGGGCCTCTTCTATGAACTCAGATCTTTGGTTCTTTCCATAGATTTTCTATTGGATTCAAGTCAGGTGATTGACTGGGCCATTCTAGTAGCTTTATTTTCCCTTTCTTTGAAACCAATTGAGCGTCTCCTTGGCTTTGTGTTTGGAATCATTGTCTTGCTGAAATGTCCACCCTCATTTCATCTTCATCATCCTGGTAGATGGCAGCAGATTTTTATCAAGAATGTCTAAGTAACTTTGACCTTATGCATCACGGACAAGCCATTCACTGGGAACACAGGCTCTGAGGGAGCAATCATCTCTGTAGTGAACTAGGCCCTGAAAAACCCCTTGACATCAAATAGGAAAAAAAATGTGTTTCTCATCTTGCATAGGTGGTTAGAGCATACAAAGTTTTGTTTATTCCACCCCCCACCCTTTTTTTTGTCCCCCTTTTATAGTAGCTTAAGGTCTGTTGTTGTATGTGCAAGCCTGGGTATGCCCAATAGGCTCTGTTTTGTACTTTGCGTTTGGAAAAGTACAATAAAAAAAAAAAAAAAAAAAAGAATGTCTTGGTACATTTTTACATTCATCCTTCCTTCAAGGACATGACGTTTGCCAGTACCGTATGCTGAAAAACAGCCCCACACCATGATGTTCCCACCTCTAAACTTCAATGTTGGTATGGTGCTTTTGGGGCAATGTGCAGTGCGATTTGACCTCCAAACATTGTGTGCACTGCGGCATCCAAAGAGTTCAATTTTGGATTCATCTGATCAGTCTATAGTCTCCCAGTATTTCACAGGCTTCTCTAAATTGTGTGCAGCAAACTTTAAACAAACTTTAACGTGCTTTTTCTTCAGCAATAAAGTCTTGTGTGGTGAGCGTGCATACAGGCCACGGCGGTTGAGTGCATTACTTATGGTTTTCTTTGAAACAATTTTACCTGCTAATTCCAGGTCTTTCTGAAGCTCTCCACAAGTGGTCCTTGGTTCTTGGACAACTCTTATGATAATTCTTTTCACTCCTCTGTCAAAAATCTTGAGAGGAGCACCTGGTTGTGGCCGGTTTATGGTGAAATTATGTTCTTTCCACTTCCAGATTATGGCCCCAACAGTGCTCACTGGAACATTCAGAAGTTTAGATATCCTTTTGTAACCAATGCCATCAGCAGGTTTTGCAACAGTCTTGAGAAAGCTCTTTGATTTTACCCATCATGAGATTTTTTTGTGTAACACCTTGGAAATGAGACACCTTTTTATAGGCCATCAGTTGAGACTGAACCAGCTGATATTTATTTGCACTGACAAGGGGCAGGATTGCTAATTACTGATAGATTTCAGCTGATGTCTTAGCTTTCCATGCCTTTTTGCACCTCCCTTTCTTTATGTATTCAATACTTTTTCCTTATGTCATTCAATTTTATTACACATAACTTAAATTTCTGAACGTATTCGTTTTTGTATCTTTGTGTGTATGGATTTACATGGGTTGTCATCGACATGTAGTGAAACTTTCATGTCCATATAGCACCTTTAGAAAATATTTACCTAGAAAAATGGTGACGTGTTCAATACCTATTTTACCTACTATATTTAAAAACCCCACTTTAGGAAGTCCTGTGGTTATGTCTTCCTTTCCCTGTGTGAACTATCAGTTCAGGAAACTGCAAACTGGCTGCACTGAAAATAGGAATTTTGACTTACTGTAAGTACTGACTTACTTTTCTTTGAGCACATTAAAGACAGCCAAACATGGATCAGATTTGGTTGGTTCAGCAGGGACCGGCGGAATTTTCATGCGTGTACAAACAGGCTAGTTGTACAGAAGTCGATCTATTGATCGACTTCTGTACAACCAGCCTGTCAGATTTTCCCCGCTTAATCAGCTATAGTGGCAGTGCTGAACAGATTATTCTCAGGGTGTGGAAGTCTCTCCATTGTCAGAATACAAAAGCTCAGCTGGGAGGATTCCCACATCCACATTGAATATGTGTATGGGGGAATCAAGTATTTTTTTTTCCTTCATCCCATTGGTTGAAAGGACTCATCTATGGGTTGCTTAGGAGACAAAGAATGAAGTATTCAGGTACATTGGGAGGACAGCCCAGTATAATCCCTCCCATTTACAGCCTTCTGCAGTACTGTAGCAAGTAATAGTATTAGTATCAAAGGAACAAGGGCTGGGAAGAGGGTCTTTGTCCCTTAATGTACTGCATGAATACGAAAAAGATTATATGGTAAGTCAAAAATCCTATTTTCTTAATTGTACATTACGGAATACAAGATGCAGCATTCATGTACATTGGGCCATCGAAAATCAGTCCAACTGAGGGGTAAGCAACAAAGCAAAGGAAAGGTTAACAGGCCCACAAAAACAATAGGTTAACAGAGGGTTCAACAAAGCCTACAATGCCTAATGACCAAAGTCGGCATCAATTAAGGCCTGAACATTCACCTGGGGTGAACAGAATATCAGCAGGTGGCAGCAAATCTAAGAAACAAATGCCTGAAGCTGTAAAGCCCAAGAAGCACTAAATGATCTGGCGGAGCATGCTTTGACAGGGAAATTGAGAAGGTGAGATTATTGGCTTAAAAATATAAATTGTTGAATCCACTTGGCAATAATGGACGTGAAGCAGCTTGACTTCTATAAGGACTTGAATGACAAAGAATCAGACTGTCAAAAGGGAGCTGTAGCTGAGAGATAGACTCAACACATCCACATCCAGAAATCTCCTTAGGATGCTTCAAAGCTTGACAGAGAAATGGAAGAACAATGTCCTGGTTAAGGTAAAAGGAAGAAACCACATTAGGAAGAAAAGAGGACTTGGACTTTGAAAAACCTTTGTGTAGTTAAAGCCACCAACTCAAAGACTTCCCTTGCAATCTGGGAGGGCCCACAGAGATTCTGCCAGGAGCTTGACAAAGTACCACATACCACATACCTATGGGCCAGCTTGGTGTGATGAGAATCGCCTAAATGCCATTTTAGCTCGATCCTGGTGAGTAGGCAAAGAAGGAGTTTCAGGGAAAGGAAGGCATACATCATGTTGTACTGATCTCATGGAGTCATCAGAGTTTCCACCGCAAAGGCTAGAGGATCTTTGGTACTGGAGACAAACCTGCTCAGCTTGTTGTTGAACCTAGAAACTAGGAGGTCGATGTGGACCTCCACTTGTGACAGAGTTCTTGAAATTTCAGAGTGAAGAGACCATTCCAGACACTGATGACTGAGGAAGCCTGCCTGCCAATTTTCGCTGGGATGAGTGCAATGGACAGGGCTGGGAAGTGAAGTTCTGCCCAGGCCAGAATCAAATTTGATTTTTCTTTGACCCACAAGGTTACGGATTCCTCCCTGATATAGTGATATAATCCACTACTGTGGTGCTGTCTAACTAAATCTTGGACAGGTGATCTTGTAGGTGAGAGGTCCTTTTCAAAAGGGACAACCATATTGTGCTGAACTCCAGAATACTGATCAGAAGAGGAGTTTTTTTCTGACAGCCAAGTCCGTGGCACTGAGAGGGTATCTTAGACTCCTCTTCAGCTCAACAGGCTGGAAACCATTGTGAAAACCTTTCAAATCAATGGAAGGAAGGATTTTCCTGACTCCAGCACTAGACTCATAATCCACAATGCCAGGACAAGTCTGATCTTGCTGATCAGGCATTTGGGACCGTCCAGAGACTGCAACCTCTTGTCCCACACTGCCAGAGTGTTGGGTTGCCACAGTCTGGAGTGAAAATTGGTATATGGAGCTACTTCAAAGTAGACCTCCACCACTGGATTGTAGAGTCCAAATGTGGGAGCAGTGACTCTGGGTGAGATGGCTCCACCACTGATTAGGATCTACCCAAATCTCTGTAGGGTTCAGAGAGTCCATCTCTTACCTCAGAAGAGGGTTTTCCAGGTATCCCACCATAGGGATGCCCTGAAAGCAGAAATAACAGCACCCTGTTGTAGACCCCAGGTGAAGGGGGCAGGCCAAAGGGAAGGGTAACAAATTGGCAATTTTGCATGCCCACGGGAAAACAGCAGGTAGCATTTATGTGCGGAGAAGGTGGCAACATGTAGGTAAGCATCCTTGATGTCTACAGGGGCCAGAAAGTCATTCAGGTGGAGGGAAGCAACGACTGACCTGACTGGTTCCATGTGAAATGTTTGCACCTGGAGTGAGATGTTGAGATGCTCCTTTTGGACTTAGATATTTTAAACAGTTTTGAATAGAAATCACTGAAATCCTTCACTTTTTCCTTTCTGGGACAATTACTGTGACCCCCTGCAAGAGCTGCGCCAGAGCAGCATGGAGGTCTGCTAATCTTTGCAGGGAAGCTGTCAGATTTGTTGCATGAAGTAGGGTGGAGGCAGAAACAGAAATTCCAATTTGTAGCCTCTGGATACAACATTGTGCACCCAAACATCTGAAATGTCCTAGGGCCAGATGACCTCAAAGTCCAACAGATGTCCCCCCATTCAAACAAGTGAGGGCACCCGCTTATTGTGAGGAAGATATGTTTGTGGGTTTTGAGGATTTGGGGTCAAGGCAGAACAGAGTTTCAGGCTTTATCTTGGAGACCAGGGAGAAAGCAAAGGAGCTCTTCCTAGCCTCAGGAGTAGAGGCTTTCCCAGATGGAGATTTTGTCTTATCTTATGGGGAAAAAGCTATTCTTACCCTTGGTGACTTTCTTGATAAAGTTGTCCAGAGATTTGCAAAATAGGCGTTTTCCCATCAAAGGGCATACATAGTGGGCATAAGGAAATTTCTTGCACTGATGCTTTGCAGCATGTAATTGCATGGGTCCTCTTTCTGCAACATTCTACTGTGACTCAAGGGCAGGGGGTGGGCCCTTAACAACCTGGGTTCCAGTAAGTAAGCTGACTGATGCCCGAGTCTCATTCAACCCAGAAGAGCAGAATTGTTGCATTTCTGGACTGGTAAGCTTGTGAGCAACATCGCTGGAGATCAGGCTAGTAAGGCAGTTGGACAATACGCCCTCTCCGAAAGAGAATAGGAGAACATAGAACACGCATACACAAGGTTGATGATCAAAGTGTACCCTGACATTTTTTAACTCACCATAACCATGACATTAAATGCTTGGAGGTCATGGTTATTGAAAAAAATCACAGACAGGTCTCTCACATTCAATGACAAATTTGCACTTCTTTGGAAAAAATAAGCTTTTTGGATCTTCAAATTAAATACTTTATCTCCTCATGGCCTAAATGAAGAAATGGAGACCAATTACCTAGTCTAATCCTGGAAGCCGTGTTATTTTTTTTGTTTGTTTTTTTTTTTTGTTTTTTATATCAATTTACATGCAGGTTTTTTTGTTTATCAATTTTCATGTGTTGTGTTTTTTTTGTTTTTTTTGCATATAAAGGTTTATTGCATATACAGCTCAAGTTTTAAATTAGTTTTATTCTTAATTTTTTCCAATTTGTTGTTTTTTAAAAATATATATCTTTTTTATGGTTATTTATGAAGTACCCCTATGGGGCTATCACATTCATCATGCAACATCCGGTCCGTTAATATATAGGGCCAATTACAAATTATACATAATTAAAAGTGCATTAGAGTCCCAGCGTGTCACCGGGAGATGGCCATGTTCTTATTGCTACTTCTGGGGTCACCAAAACCTAAAGGGTTAACAATTGACAAGTAACTATAAATCACTCCCCTTCCTTGCCTGTCACAGTACTTGACAAAGTGCCAAAGCACAAAACATGCCGTCACTGTGACAGGCTATTGCATTCAGCCACCCCAGCAGTCAGTGCAGGTCCAAGCCAATCGCAGTGCACACCCCTCCACGAGCCGACAGCCCACATCATCACAGCAGGACCAGCCATAGTGGTGAGAAGCGGAGAGAAGCTCACCTCCCGCAGAGTGAAACGCAACCATCGGGTCTGCAAACATTGGGTCTGCATTGCAAGGCAGGTGGAATCCACCCTCCCTTCCCCCTTGGATGGCACATGGTGACCTCTCCGATCTCTCCCTGACAGGTACCCACCCGCAGGATCAGTGAGTGGTGGCTTTGTTTTCACTTCGTGACAGGGTGCCTGACGTGATGGGGCTAGTGCTGATGTTGACACTGATAGCTCCATAGGAGCACAGCTCATTATTTTTCTATGTTACTGTTTTAAACCCAATTTAACTTCCACTATTTTTCACCCATATTTGAATTTTTTTTTTTACATCCGGCGTTTTGGTAACTGATGATCTTATTGTTTCCATTGTTTTTAACGGTTACTTATGAAAATAAATGTGACCATTTTTTCTAATGATGAAGCCTCACTGTGTCCTTGGATAATCCTTAGCACTTGATTATTGCTGCATTTCAGGTTCACTCCCCCAGGGGTTAATATAGAGCAGCAGGGATTATCAGTGGAAATAAACCAACTAGCTCAATTGTTTCAGTAGAGTCTACAATTTTGCAAGGCAAGCGCTGGATTTTTAATGCTATCTAGGCAGTTGGAGCTGATGATTTTATAATATTTTTTAAAAAGCTGCTGTTGCCCATTATCTTTTGTTTTTGTCAAAGCTGGAGTGTAGCTTTAAAGTGTCAGTCAGCACCATCTTAAAGATCTATGCTTAAACTCACCAAACTATAGGTTGTTTTAATAGATTCAACAAACCTGCTTTAACCACTTCCACACCGCGCGCAGTATATTTACTGTGGCAGTGTGGTCGTGTCCTGCGAATCGGCGTAAATAAACGGCGATTTGCGGAGAGGCCGCTAGGGGGGCGCGTGCGCGCGCCCGCCGTACTCCAGAGGAGTGTGCCTGCGGCTTGGGCAGACCCGATGTCAGCCGGTGACCCGCGATGAGCGGCCACCGCAAAAGAACGGAGAACCGCCGATGTAAACATGACGGTTACCCGCTCTGTCAGTGCGGGCATAGGAGATCTACTCATCCCTGTCACTGGGATCAGTTAGATCTCTTATGCCCATGGTAGCCCAGCCCCCCCACAGTTAGAACACGTCTAGGGAACACAGTTAACCCTTAGATCTCCCCCTGCAGGTTAACCCCTTCCCTGCCAATGACATTTATACAGTAATCAGTGGACATTTAAATTTCTGATCGCTATATAAATGTCATTGGTCCCAAAAAAGTGTCAAAAATGTCCAACATGGCCGTCCCAAAATCACAGATCACCGCCATTACTAGTAAAAAAAAAATAAATGAATAAAAACCCCAGAAATGAATTCTCATCATCCGTAAACGTAGCAACTTTTGCGCAAACCAATCAATAAATGCCGATTGCGATTTTTTTTTTAACAAAAATATGAGGAAGAATATAAATCGGCCAAAATCGATGAAAAAAAATGTTTATATTTTTTTTGGATTTGTATTTTAGCAAAAAGTAAAACTGTTTTTTTAGCAAAATTGTCGCTCTTTTTTGTTTATAGCAGTGATCAGAAGTGAAGCAGAGGTGATCAAATACCACCAAAAGAAATCTCTATTTGTGGGAAAAAAAGGACGCAAATTTTGTTTAGGTACAATGTTGCACGACCGTGCAATTGTCAGTTAAAGTGACGCAGTGCCGAATCGCAAAAAGTGCTCTGGTCCTGACCTGGGAAATCCTTCCGGGCTGGTGGTTAAGTGGTTAAGTTTGTTAAAACCTTTGTGTACACATTGCGCTTACAAAAGCTGAAGCCTATATATATATTTAACCACTTCAATACTATGCACTTAGAACACTTTACTACCAGACCAATTTTCAGTTTTCAGTGCTGTTGCACTTTGAATGACAATTGCGCGGTCGTGCAACGCTGTACCCAAACAGATTTTTTATCATTTTGTTCCCACAAATAGAGCTTTCTTTTGGTGGTATTTGATCACCAATGCGGTTTTTATTTTTTGCGCTACAAATAAAAAAAGACCCATAATTTTGAAAAAAAAAAAAATTCTCTATTTTTGTCACAAAAGTTTGTAAATAAGTAAATTTTCTCCATCACTGGTGGGCACTAATGAGGCTACACTGACGGGCACTGATGTGGCAGTACTGATTGGCACTGATGAAGCACTTATATGCAGCGATGATGAGCACTGTTAGGCGGCACGGATAAGCAGCACTGACGGGTACTGAGAGGTGGCACTGATATACAGCACTGATGGGCACTGATATGCAGCACTGACGGACACTGCTAAGTGGCACTGATGGGCACTCAGACAGCACTGATTGGCACTCATAGGCGCACTGGGCACTGATAGGTGGGCACTGGTAGGTGGCAATGGTGGGCACTGATATGTTGCACTGGTATGCATTGATAGGGGCACTGATAGGGACACTGGTGGGCACATACACTAATAGGGGGTCATTCCCTGGTGGTCTAGAGTGGCATCTGAAGGTGGCACTGAGTGCCATCCACACTGAGCATTATGTCACTTACCTGGTGGTCTAGGGGGGTCTCCTTGGTGGTCCAGATCGGCTCCCTGGTGGTCCCTGGTCGGCTCCCTGGTGGTCCTGGGTGGGCACATTCCTGGTGGTCCCTGGGCAGGCTCCCTGGTGGTCTAGGGTGGCGATACGAGGGAGGGCTGTCCTGATAAATAATCAGCACAAACCCTCCCTGTCAGGAGAGCAGCCGATCGGCTCTCCACTCCTCAGGTCTGCAGACCTGAGTACAGGAAAGCCGATAAACGGCTTTCCTGTATTACACTGTGACCAGCCGTGATTGGTCACAGCTGGTCACATGGTAAAGTGCTTCGGATCAAAGCGCTTTACCGAGATGAGATCGGTATTGCGGGGGGTCAGACTGACCTACCACACCACCGATTGCCGCGATGCGCGTGCCCCCCCGGCGAGCGGCGGCTTGTTATCCTGAGGACGTCATATGGCGTCCAATCAGGATAACCAAGCCACTTCCCGGCCGTCATTTTGCAAACGGCGGTCGGGAAGTGGAGATATATATATATACACACACACACACGGTCCCCTAGTTACAAACATCCAACTTACGAACAACTCCTACTTACAAATGGAGGTAAACTACAGGAAGTGAGAGGAAATCTACCCCTAGGAAGGGAAATTCACTCCTGTATGCGTTATTATGGGAAAAAGGGGTCTCCACTGAAGCTTTACCACTAAAGTTTGTTTCCATAACAACTCAAAATTTTCAAAATACAATTATCATTGGGACAGGAAGGGAGGTGAAATCTTCTGAACAGAAACATAGACAGCAAAACAAACATTACAGGGGTGTTAACCCTTTCCTATGCTATCCAAAAAGCTTAAAAACATTTTTTTTGGCTGTAGCTACACTTAAAAAAATGTGCTTGTTCCGACTTATAAACAAATTCAACTTAAGAACAAACCTACAGACTATCTTGTTTGTAACCCAGGGACCGCCTGTATATACATACATGCATACGTACGCATATACAGTTGTGCTCATAAGTTTACAAACCCTGGCAGAATTTATGATTTCTTGACCATTTTTCAGAGAATATGAATGAGAACACAAAGACATTTCTTTCACTCATGGTTAGTGTTTGGCTTAAGCCATTTATTATCAGTCAACTGTTTACTCTTTTTAAATCATAATGACAACAGGAACTACCCAAAAGACCCTGATCAAAAGTTTACATAACCTGGTGATTTTGGCCTGATAACATGCACACAAGTTGACACAAAGGGGTTTGAATGGATATTAAAGGTAACTATCCTCACCTGTGATCTGTTTGCTTGTAATTAATGTGTGTGTATAAAAGGTCAATGAGTTTCTGGACTCCTGATAGACTCTTGCATCTTTCATCCAGTGCTGCACTGACATTTCTGGATTCTGAGTCATGGGGAAAGCAAAAGAATTGTCAAAGGATCTGTGGGAAAAGGTAGTTGAACTGTATAAAACAGGAAAGTGATATAAAAAGATATCCAAGGAATTGAGAATGCCAATCAGCAGTGTTCAAGCTCTAATCAAGAAGTAGAAAATGAGGGGTTCTGTTGAAACCAAACCACGGTCAGGTAGACCAACTAAAATTTCAGCCACAACTGCCAGGAAAATAGTTTGGGATGCAAAGAACCACCCACAAATAACTTCAGGTGAAATACATGACTCTCTAGAAACATGTTTTGTGGCTGTTTCAAGATGCACAATAAGGAGGCGCTTGAAGAAAGATGGGCTGCATGGTTAAGTCGCCAGAAGAAAGCCATTACAGGCGGTCCCCTAGTTACAAACATCAGACTTAAGAACAACTCCTACTTACAAACGGAGGGAGAAAACAGGAAGTGAGAGGAAATCTACCCATAGGAAGGGAAATTCACTCCTGTAAGAGTTATTATGGGAAAAGGGTGTCTCCACTGATGCTTTATCTCACCAAGGTGTGTTTCCACAACAACCCAAAATTTTCAAAATCTAATTATCATTGGGACAGGAAGTGAGGTGAAATCTTCTGAACAGAAACATTGACAGCAAAACAAACCTTACAGGGGTGTTAACCCTTCCCTGTGCTATCCAAAAAGCTTAAAAATAGTTTATTTTGGCTGAAGCTACACTTAAAAAATGTACCCGTTCCGACTTACAAATTCAACTTAAGAACAAACCTACAGTCCCTATCTTGTTTGTAACCCTGAGTACCGCCTGTACTATGCAAATGCCACAAAGTATCCCACTTACAATATGCCAAACAGCACAGAGACAAGTCTCAAACCTTCTGGCACAAAGTCATTTGGAGTGATGAGACCAAAATTTAACTTAATATCGTGTATTGCCCCCTTTAACATCAATGACAGCTTGAAGTCTTTTGTGGTATTTGTGGATGAGGCTCTTTATCTTCTCATATGGTACAGCTGCCTATTCCTCCTGGCAAAAAGCCCAGTTGTGGCTGAAATCTTAGTTGGTCTGACTGTGGTTTGGTTTCAACAGAACCACTCATTTTCCACTTCTTGATTAGAGTTTGAACACTGCATTCTCAATTTCTTTGATATCTTTTTATGTCCCTTTCCTGTTTTATACAGTTCAACGACCTTTTCCCGCAGATCCTTTGACAATTCTTTTGCTTTCCCCATGACTCAGAATCCAGAAACGTCAGTGCAGCACTAGATGAAAGATGCAAGGGTCTGTCAGGAGTCCAGAAACTCATTGACCTTTTATACACACACACAGTAATTACAAGCAAACAGGTCACAGGTGAGGATGGTTACCTTCAATAGCTATTCAAATCCATTTGTGTCAACTTGTGTTCATGTTATCAGGCCAAAATCACCAGGGTATGTAAACTTTTGATCAGGGTCATTTGGGTAGTTTCTGTTGCCATTATGATTTAAAAAGAGTGAACACAGTTGATTAATAAATGGCTTCAGCCAAACACTAACCATGAGTACAAGCTGGGACTTAACCCTTGGGTGGTTCAGTGGATATGCAGTTGGCTAAAGGATAGATCCCAGAGTGTGGTTGTAAATGGGGTTCACTCAGAACAGAGACCAGTCACTAGTGGGGTACCACAAGGCTCTGTACTGGGTCCTGTTCTATTCAACCTATATGTAAGTGATATAACTAAAGGTTTTCTGGGCAATGTATGTCTCTTTGCTGATGATACAAAGGTGTGTAGTAGGATTGATATCCCTGGAGGGGTCTGTAACATGGAACATGATTTGGCATTGCTGGAAGATTGGTCAAAGCAGTGGAGACTGCAGTTCAATATTTCTAAATGTAAAATAATGCATCTAGGGAAAAAGAATCCGCTTAGAGAGTACAGCATTGGGGGCACAGTGTTAGCCAGCACTACAGAAGAAAAAGATTTGGGGGTGCTTATTTCAGATGATTGCAAAATGAGCAAACAGTG
>BLSH010328942.1:1260955-1272596 GCA_018402905.1 Glandirana rugosa
TTTTTTCCTCTTTTTCCTTACACAATTTTTCACGCTTTTCCCAATTTTCACGCAGGGCCATTTTTTGAGTTTGACATTGCACATCTTTGATCTACCTTCCCGGGGCGTTATTTAGGTTGAGTGACATCATATGCTGCTTTTACAGCAGCACACCTGCAGTTGGTGAGTCTCTCCTCTTTTACATACATCTTATGTGAGCAACATATTAGTGAGAATTTGTTGTGATTTCTCTATGAATGCTTATGCTCCCATTTTCAATACTGTTATTTGTCTTGTTCCTTTTTTCACTCTACCGGAGATGTAATATCCATAAATATTAAGAATTAGCAATATATTATTGGTTCTGTAGAGAATATCCCTGATGAAGGGCCTTAACCGGACCCGAAATGTTGAACGTTGGGCACCGAATTCCATCTTTTTCATCTTCGGACAACGGATTTTCTTCTCTATGAAAGTTACGTATTATTATTCCCACAGAAGTATCTGTGTTGGACTGTATGATCTACTCTTAGACAAATTTTGATCAATGTTTGTGATATATATATATATATATATATATATACACACACACACATACATATATATACACACATACACATACATAAATACACAAATACATACACACACACACCCACTACTCAGGCAGGGGTCAAATATGCTGTCAATTAAGAATGCTTTAGAAATAGAAGTGTTGAACAAAATGGAAAGTAAATGAACATTAGAGAAATCCAAATCAAATCTTTGTTTGATTTGGTGTGACCACCCTTTGCCAGGTACACTTGCAGTTGTTGAAGGTATCACGGTCTAGCCTAACCTAGAACTAACCAGTGGCGGCCTGCCCATTAAGGGCGTATGGGCGCCGCCCACTCTGTGCTCGCCACCCCCTTCTATGCTAATGGATTGATTCATGCGTAGCATGAATCTATCCATTGCCGGTGCGACCACCTCTTATTCATGCAGCTGTCCCTTTCAGGACTCCGGCCGCATGAATTACAGAAACGTCAGGCTTTTTTGAAGTACCTGATTAGAGCCACAGGCTCCAACTGGCTTCAAAAAAAGAGTGGCATGTGGCGCATAGCATGGCACCGCAGAGCCCACTCACGTGTGTTACAAAAGCAAATGAATATTTGCTTTTGTAACACTGAATCGCCTCTCAGCCAATCGTGAAGCGCGGGTATGTTACCAGTTTCTCGGTTGGTTGAGGAGTCAGGCGATCCTATTGGCTGCCTTTCTTGGAGCAGGAGGAGAGGGATACACAGACAGCACGCTCTCGCTCGCTGCAACCCTCTGCCCGCTTCCTAGATGGGGTAAATGCGGGACTTTGATGTTCCGACTACCCTGGGGGGATCTCCTGTTACTGTGCCAAGTACCACGGCGGGGGGGTGCTATATACTCCTATCTGGTGACGCTATATACTCCTATATGATGACAGTATATACCCCTATCTGGTGACACCTGTATATACCCCTATCTGGTGATGCCTGTATATACCCCTATCTGGTGATGCCTGTATATACCCCTATCTGGTGATGCCTGTATATACCCCTATCTGGTGATGCCTGTATACCCCTATCTGGTGGTGCTGTATACTCCTGTCTGACGATGCTGGGCTGTATACTCCTGACACAATGGGTGGAATCTATAAGGGGTGGGGCTTATGCAAAGTGGGAGGGGTCAAAGAGGAAGGGTGGAGTCTGCCCCCCCATCCTAAAATTTCACCAGCCGCCACTGGAACTAACCACATATCTTCTGTGGATGTAGGCTGCCTCAAATCCTTCTGTCTCTTCAAGTAATTCCAGATCTCAATGTTGAGATCAGGGCTCTGTGGGGGCCAAGCCATCACTTTCAGGACTCCTTATTCTTCTTTACACTGAAGATGCACTATATTACCAAAAGCAATGAATGGCAAATGTGGTGCTGATATTCAAAAAAAGGCAGAAATATACAGTAGATCTTAATAACTTTGCACGTATGTTTGAGGTCGTTTGGGGCCAATCATACGCCTCCCTGATGGTA
The DNA here is from genome assembly GCA_018402905.1 of Glandirana rugosa. NCBI lineage: Eukaryota > Metazoa > Chordata > Amphibia > Anura > Ranidae > Glandirana > Glandirana rugosa. The sequence continues at coordinate 1,262,972 of BLSH010328942.1, forward strand.
TGACATGATAGAGATCTTTGCCTGGGAGAGATGGTGTATGACTTGTGCCAGTGGTTTCTTTTTCAGTTAATGACACACCATCTATCCACTCAGGCAGGCCTACATCAGGGGAGTCCAATGTGGCCCCAGGGAGTTTAGCATGCAGTCTGAGCCCGTCTGAAGGGACCCTGGGGAAACCAGGCAAATGCACACATGAAGAAATGCTAGGGGTGCTGTGAAAACTTAGTTAATGGGTGAAAACTTAGTTAATGGGTGAAGGGTGTGTTCTAATGTGTCTTACTGGTACCTCTGTCTGTATACCAGGGAGTTTATGAAACTTTCAAGGAAATATACCAAGGGCTAAGGTAAGGCCGTGTTCTCAAAATAAAAGAAAGATTGTATTTTTCTGCAACTGAGGTACATTAAAGTGTTACTAAACCCACCACAGTAAAATCAGTCTGTATATGCAGTAAAGCATGCTGGTTATACTCACCGTGGAACCTAAGGGGTTAATCATCTGCATTGTGTAAAAAGGCGGTTTGATCCAGTCTTCTCTGATCTTCCCCTTCTTCCACAGTCCCCAATCCATCTCCTGATAGAAGAGAGCCTTGGGGGCACTCTGCACATGCTCAGTTTGGTGTGTATTGCTAGAGAGTTTTTTTCTTGGCAGGGTGCATGTGATCAGCACTGTCCAGACAGAGAATCAGGGGTCCTGCTGTTTCATAGGACAGTCAGAGGAGAATAGGACTCCTCCTACAAGCTTTAACCAGACACTGATAGAAGTCACAAGTCTGCTATATACTGCTGATGAGAAAAGGTATCTAACTGGTTAGTTTTGCTAAAATATTTGCATTTCCACGTTCTGTGTACTGTGGGAGACCAGATATAGTGACTGCAGGGTCCTGGGTTTAGTAACAATTTAATGGTATATTGGTATACAGCGGAGCTGGATTTAAAAAAAAAAAAGCTCCACTCCAGGGATGATAGATATATGTGAACAGTGGGTGAACAACCCTTCATGGGTGAATATTGCAGTGCAAAATATGAGCAAGTTGTTTCCTTGGAAGCCCAGATCCTAAATCAAAGGCAGCAACTGGTAACACTGTGATGCATCATCAACCTGAAAGGGACTTTGGACCTTACCCGAGGTGGGTGGAGACACAGAGGTGCAGGCACCAGAATACCACACCAGAGAGGCAGCAGGAGCTTAGGGAATTTGACAAGTGGCTGAGAAACCAGTGCAGGAAGGAGGGTTTTGGGTTTCTGGAGAACTGGGTTGACTTTTCGGTCAGTTACCAGCTTTATAGCGGGTACAGACTGCACCTACATGAGCAGGGTACCTACTCTGTTGGGGGGAGAAGATGGCCAAAAAGTTAGAGGAACTTTTATACTAGGCAGTGGCGGGAAGGGACAATAGGAAAATATTATATATACAGTGAGTGAAGATCAGAGGGTGCTACTATGCTCAGTGTTGGTAGTGTATCTAGAATGCCTAGGAGCAATGTGCATAGACTGATAGAATCATATTGCAGCCTCAGAATACACAAGGAGAAAATACTATGAACTGGTATAAAATTAAAAGGGATGTTCACAAATGCCAGGAGTTTGGTGAATAAAATGACAGAACTGGAACTACTGATACACGAGGAGGATTTTGACTTTGTGGGAGTAACAGAAACCTGGTTTGGCAGCTCACATTGCAACTCTTCAGCGGTACTCCCTGTGTTGGAGAAACAGGGAAAGTAGAAGAGGGGGAGGGTGTGCATGTATTTCAAGAGTGATTTGATACTAACTACGTGGGAAGACCTAACAAGGGAAGAGGTAGAATCCTTGTGGCTGGAGCTTCAAGAGGAAAATCAAATGTTAAACAATTAGTGGATCTATGCTACAGGCCCCCTAATCTGAAGGGTGAAGAGGAGACTGATCTCCTTTCACATTTATAAATGGGGGTGAGGCCATGCAATATTATCAAAAGGGACTTCAATTATTCAGATATTGATTGGGCAGATGGAACTGCTCAGTCATCTATGGCTCGTCATTTCCAGAATGTCTTGCAGGACAATTTTATGTGTAAGTTGGTAGAAGCCCCAACTAGAAATACGGCTCTGCCTGACCTACTAATAATAAACAGCGCAGGGATAAATTGGGCAATAGTGATCACAGGGGAGTTCTATTCCCCTTAAATCACAGGAAAAGGAGACACAAGGCTAGGGCAAAAGCCAATTTTACCAAACTGTGCTCCATACTTCATGACATGGGAGAATATTCTGGACACAAAAACCATAGACAACAAATGGGAGTGCTCTAAGAACATATTAAGGGCATTAGCCAGTGTATTCCATTGGGCAACAAACCTAAAAGAAATAGTCAAACCTGGGTGGCTAAATTCCAGTGTAAAAGGCTTATTAAAGAGGAAAAATAATCCCTTAAGAAAAAAAAAAAAGGCTGAGTGGTCACTGTCAGCATTCCAACACTACAAGGAACGCAATAAGAAATGTAAGAGCTGGATCAGGGCAGCAAAAATAGACGATTTGAGACACAAAGCAGAGGAGAGTAAAACAAATCCCCCCAAATTTTTTAAGCATATTAATGGTAAAAAGGCAAAGACGGAGCATACTGGCCCCATAAAGAATAGTCAGGTAAATTTGGTTACAAGTGACAGAGAGAAGGCAACTGTGTTAAACACATTCTTCTCCTCGGTTTTCACTAAGTAAAAGGAGAAAACTATTCGGTTTCTGGTCACGCGGCCACTCAATGAAAGTTGGGTGAGAAGTGGTTTAACCTTAAACTACGTAGGGGAGACTTTACTGTTCGAGCGGTAAGGATGTGACACTCCCTTCCACAATTGGCGGTGTCAGTGGGGAGTGTTCATAATTTATGAAAACGCTTAGATGGGTATCTTAGAGAGCGCAATATACAGGGGTATGGGTAATGGTAGAGACACAAATGCATATACACTCACACAGGTTGAACTGGATGGACTGATGTCTTATTTAACCTTACCAACTTACCATGTAAGCGGTGACTGCTCAGCCTGTACTAACAAAGGACTAGCTGAGAGGAGACATCACTGTTCGAATGTATTTGCACAACCATGGATTACCTGCTGTTAAAAGCCTGGACACACCTGTCAGCGTGCAGGGCTGACCACCTGTCCTTAACCAAAAGGTACCTTCCTACTGCATGTGCATTTACCCACAGACAGCCAATGTCGCAGTCAGAATGTCATTCATTTAAATAAGCAAAGTGATAATAGCTAAATGTAAAAATTGGTGATTCTGGCTGCAAGAATCTGATGATTCTTGAAGTTGTATTTTACAGACCAGCTTTCATTGCCTGTGTGAACCGCCCACTTTTTAACCAGTAAATACTAGGTGTAACATATAGTGCAATTATGGGATAATGTATCTGAATGTTTAATATCAAGTTTTCAATATAAGTGGGATTATGTAAATTATATGAGATTTTAAATTATGTTTATGTTGGTTTTTCATTATGGTTATGTTTACACTATGCTGTGTATCATGTTCCTGCTTGATATACTGGAGGAGAGGTGGAAAGTCCCAGGTGGCTTGAAGCTGTAATCCCGTTTAGCTGTGTTGTTGTGCAGCTTGAGAGTGACCGAAGAGCTAGGAAGAAGAGAACAATGGGGCAATTGCGGTTCTACAGATGATTACCCGGAGAACTGATCATTGGGAGGCAAAAACACAAGTCCTTCAGAAATGTGGGTCTGATTAGTGCTGAATTTGATGGGTAACTTGTAACTGTGTGTAATTAAAAAACTCTGGTTGTTGAGAGTACTTTTATTATCATCTGATAACCCAGGATGCAGAGGATGAGCTGAGGCTGTTCGTCAATAAGTACAAACGCAGTGTTGATATTTGTCAACAATAGTGTGTGCGTTCTAAGAAGTTTCTAGTTATCACCAATCAGATCTGATTTGCCTTGAAGTCTGAATCTGATGATGGAGCAAATAGAAAGCTAGTTGATTGCAGAGCACCAGCATCAGGAAACAGACATTCTCAGTGAACATATGAAGAGATGTGTGAAATCTAACTGCAGTATTCTGTGAACTCAGATTACAGTAAATTAAGTGGAATTCCTGATTTACACACATCTGCAGTATTTGCAGAATTAATCCATGGCTGGAGGATTTCACCATTTATAGTGCATCTGGAAATTATTCACAGCGCTTCACTTTTTCCACATTTTGTTATGTTACAGCCTTATTCCAAAATAATTAAATTCGTTATTTTCCTCAAAATTCTACAAACAATACCCCATAATGACAATGTGAAAGAAGTTTGACATCTTTTCAAGTTTAAAAAAAAATGAAAAAAATAAATAAATCACATGTACATAAGTATTCACAGCCTTTGCTCGATACTTTGTTGAAGCACCTTTGGCACCAATTACAGACTCATGTCTTTTTGAATATGATGCTACAAGCTTGGCACACCTATTTTTAGACATTTCCTCCCATTCTTCTTTGCAGGACCTCTCAAGCTCCATCAGGTTGCATGGAGAGTGTTGGTGCACAGCCATTTTCAGAACTCTCCAGAGATGTTCAATCGGGTTCAAGTCTGGGCTCTGGTTGGGCGACTCAAGGACATCCACAAATTTTCCCGTAGCCACTCCTTTGTTATCCTAGCTGTGTGCTTAGGGTCGTTGTCCTGTTGAAAGATGAACCTGCTTTCCAGTCTGAAGTCCAGGAGCAGGTTTTCATCAAGGATGTCCCTGTACATTGCTGCATTCATCTTTCCCTCGATCCTGAATATTCGCTCAGTTCCTGCCCCTGAAAAACATCCCCACAGCATGATGCTGCCACCAACATGCTTCACTGTAGGGATGGTATTGGCTAGTTGATGAGCGGTGCCTGGTTTTGTCCAGACATGACACTTGCCATTCAGGCCAAAGAGTTCAATCTTTGTTTCATCAGACCAGAGAATTTTGTTTCTCATAGTCTAAGAGTCCTTCAGATGCCTGTGGCAAACTCCATACGGGGTGTCATGAGCGGCTACCATTTGGCCACTCTAATATACAATATTGATTGGTGGAGTGCTGCAGAGATGGTTGTTCTTCTGAAAGGTTCTCCTCTCTCCACAGAGAAATGCTGGAGCTCTGTCATATTGACCATCGGGTTCTTTGTCGCCTCCTTGACTAAGGCCCTTCTCCCTTGACTGCTCAGTTTGGCCAGGCGGCCCACTAGAATAAGAGACCTGGTGGTTCCAAACATCTTCCAGTTAAGGATGATGGAGGCAATTGTGTTCATTGCAGCAGAAATTTAGCTGTACCCTTACCCTAATCTGTGCTTCAATACAATTCTGTCTCAGAGGACTACAGACAATTCCTTGGCCTTAATGGCTTGGTTTGTGCTCTGACATGCACGGTTAACTGTGGGACCTTCTATAGACAGGTGTGTGCCTTTGCAAATCATGTCCAGGCAACTGAATTTACCACAGGTGGACAACATCTCAAGGATGATCAGTGGAAACAGGATAGGCTTGAGCACAATTTTGAGCGTTCTGGCAAAGGCTGTGAATACTTATGTACATGTTATTTTTTCATTTTTTTATTTTTAATAAATTTGCAAAGATTTCAAACAAACTTCTGGGTTTGTTGTTCCGTTGGCATTATGGGGTATTTTTGTAGAATTTTGAGGAAAATAGTGAATTTAATTCATTTTTGAATATGGCTGTAACATAACAAAATGTGGAAAAAGTGAAGTGCTGTGAACTTTCCGGATACAAGGTAAATGAAATAAGTTAATAATGAAAGAAAGCAGGATCACAGGCATGAATGGAGTTGTACTCAGCAGAATCCCACCACTAGTAAAAATATTTGGAAACAAGTAGGCCATGCAGCAAATACCCTCAACACTTTATAAGAAACACTTAGAATAAAAGAGATAACCATAATGAAATATAAAGTAAACAGCCTTGATAACTGTGAATATGTCCTGTATGTTTAGAGATTTCCAATAACTGTCCTTTCCATTCCTCTAACAGCTTATTTCTTTGGGCCATATATCAAATTTGGGGGCAGAAGATTGTACAGTATGATAGGATTTAACAAAGCAACATAAAATACATAGAATAATAACATGGATGTCAGTAATATATAGAGTGGCCTCTTAGGGAAGAGGATTTCCTGCAAAGGTCAGTGCTGCCCCTGGACCTATACTGTTGTAGTTACAGCATAGTCCAGAATAGATAAATAAGACCATTAATCTATCACCAGTCAGGGTATTTAATGGTCTTATCTATGCTGGAAAAAGACAATAATGGGAAAAAAAGATGACAATTACTGTGAATGTGGAAATAAAAATGTACAGTAATCCTTGGCTGATGGAGTAATCTCACTTTTCTGAAAGTTTGAAATGATACAGTTTATCCAACCACTTTGTATATATTGGTGTCCCTTAATAGATGAGGAACACAGCAGATAATGTCAAAGAAGATAAAAGAAATTGCATACTCACTCTGACGCCTGGAAGACCACTGAGACCCGGGGGCCCATCTTTTCCGACCAATCCAACGGCACCCCTTTCTCCTTTCTCCCCTTCTGGCCCTGGTTCACCCTTTTCCCCCTTTAGGAAGTGACCACAGAGAAGATTGCTGTACATTTATACACACTTGTTATATACCAGTGTAAATAAACTCCAAATATTTTTCTTGGGGGGGGCGGGGGGATAAAGCAGGGGAGGGTTAGGGCAGGGCTATCAAAACTGGCATTTTATCGGTTGCATGCAGCCCTCCCTCTCATGGCTACTTCTCTGCAAACACACCTGTTCTCCAGTTGACAAGTTAGAATTGCTTACATTTGCAGCTAAATACTTCAGAAAATGTTTATAACCATTTTTTTTACTAAAATATTGTAAACTGCAGTTTCTACTATGGAGTGTATGTAACAATGCTTTACCAAAGAATCACACTAAATAAATCTAATGTAAACAATGGGGTTGATATACCAAAATGCATGATGCAATATCTGGTGCAGCACTGCATAGAAACCAGCTTTCAGGTTTTATTGTCAAAGCTTAATTGAACAAGCTGACGTTAGAAGCTGATTGGCTACCATACAGAGCTACACCAAATGCTGTGTGCTCCAGTTTTAGTAAATCTACGAATGTGTGAATCTTAGGTGAATGCATTGATAAACAGACCTCTAAAATTTTAAGCTCCAAAGTGCCATAATATTTTTCTGGAATTAAATTAGGTGCAAAAAAATTGCATGTTTTGATATTCATATAGTTTATGAACGAAAACAACATATACAGACAAAACAGTACACCAGAGTACATGCACATGATCTCCCACAGTTCCTCTATCTAGACAAAAATAACTACAGCTACAAGCAACATTTTTATTAGAACAGGGAGGAGGTCCAGGCTAATTGTACAGCAAATATCACTCATCAATACACATGGATAGATCGCGAAAAAACTTTAGCTGACATGCAGACACTCGGGATCAGGCAGAGGTGGAAATCACAAAGTTTTGGAGTAAAACCTCCTTTCTCAAGTGACCTGCATCCTATATCCTACTACATATCCTGCTACATACCTTCATTCCATCAGGGCCCATCATACCATTGTCCCCCTCCAGGCCTGTTTCTCCCTGTAAAATAAGAATGCTTGCTTTAAGAACGTTTACAGTATAAACACACACTAATATATATATATATATATATATATATACACATATACACACACACACATCTATATATCTATCTATATATACTTAGTAATAACTGTAGTACAATAAAAGTAGCACCTGAGTACCTCAAATATATTATTTTATCAGTTATATTTTCAGAATGAATCTGTATTCTGGTTCTGTTAGCAGGTGACTAAGTAGAGTAGTATACTCACTCTCTGGCCTATCAGTCCTTGTTCTCCGGGAATCCCCAATGGTCCGATATCGCCCTGAGGAGAACAATATAATATGAGATTCATAATGTATAACTCTTTTATATTGTATACTTAATAATGATAAATATATATATATATATATATATATATACATACACACAGTATATTATATAATATCAAGTTCATTGAAGTGATTGGATGTGTAAAAAAAAACAAACAAGTCATACTTACCAGTTTTGCACAGAGCAGGCCCAATCTTCCTCTTCTGGAGTCCCCTGCGTTTCTGACTCCTCTTGCCTGCCCAGTGCTGCTATAGCAGGCCAGAAGGTAGCCCCAACCCCCTCCCGCCGCCGCTGCCCTTAACCGGGCACTCCCGTGCAATCAGGGAACCCGGTAAGGATGCGACCATTGGCATCCAGGTCATGGGACACAGTGAAAGGAACGGATGTTGCTTCTCCCACTGTGTGATATCAGAAACTGGAAGCAAAGAGGATTTAATAATTTCTGGTTTCAATCTCATGTAAACAAGCAGTTACCGGCTTGAACAAGCATCTGATCCATCGGATCTTGGTTTGATCAGATGCATTGGAGGCCAGGAGAGATATGGGGTCTCCATAAAGAGAACCTCTCATGGCCCATGCTATACTGCATGCTATATGTATTTATTTCAGGTACTTATATAGCGCCATCATTTTACGCAGTGCTTTATATTGTTTTACATACATTGTACATTCACATCAGTCCCTACCCTCGAGGAGCTTACAATCTAAGGTCCCTAACTCACATAACTACACAAACATACTGAGGCCAATTTAGACAGGATCCAATTAACCTACCAGCATGTCTTTGGAGTGTGGGAGGAAACCGGAGTACACGGAGGAAACCTACGCAGGCACAGGGAGAACATGCAAACTTCAGGCAGGTAGTGTCATGGTTGGGATCGAACCAGCTGCCCTTTTGCTGCTAGGTGAAAGTGCTAACGCCTACATGACAGTTCGGTCCATATAGATTTTGACACAGGCACAATTTTCATACTTTTAGCTTTGTATGCCGCCAGAATAAAATTAAAACAAAACAATCCAAATTCATTTGACGTGCAGACTTTCGGCTTTAATTCAAGGGGTTGAACATGGACATCAAGTACAAATTTAAGGAACTGCAACCATTTTTATACACACCCCCCCCCCCCCCCTATTTTTAGGGGCTCATATGTAATTGGACAAATGAATATAATCATAAATCAAAGGCTCATTTTTAATATTTTGTTGAGAGTCCTTTACTGGCAATGACTGCACGGAGTCTGGAACCCATGGACATGACCAAAGGCTGGGTTTCCTCCTTTCTGATTCTTTGCCAGGCTCTAACTGCAGCTATCTTCAGTTGTTCTTTATTTGTGGGTCTTTCTGCCTTTACTTTTGCCTTCAACAAGAAACTTCCTTTTCTTCACCTTATAAGACGTTACCGACTCAGTTAGTGGACTAGAGTTGGGTTAACTCGGTACGTAAAGTGAACAACTTCCGTTTTCATTTCCGTCTTTCTGGGTGTTTATTTCTTGTTGACTTCTATCGACGTCAATCTCGGACCGTTTCTTAGTCTTTCCTCCTTTGGGTCGGAAACCAGTACAGGTACCCAAGGTCTGAGGCACGTCAGTAACGGTCATTTCCTGAGAGTTGTTTTATAATTTTTACTCGGAAACTAAATACTAATATAAGTAAACAGGTTAATGTATACTCGGGGATTTTTATCCCCCCCCCCCCCCGACACATATTTTTA
>BLSH010328942.1:1328685-1341469 GCA_018402905.1 Glandirana rugosa
TTAGTCATGATTTTCTGAACAGGCTCAACAATTTACAACAATTACCACCAAATACACTTCTAGTCGCTATGGATGTAGAATCTCTGTACAGTAACATCCCTCACAATGATAGGTTGGCCGCATGTCACAGATTCTTATCATCCTCAAATGACAAATACATTGCTGAGGATGTTACACAGCTCATCAAATTCATTTTTACACACAACTACTTCACTTCTAACAATGACATCTATCTCCAGTGTATGGGTACTGCTATGGGAAGTAAAATGGCACCCCAATATGCAAATGTATTTATGGCTGACCTGCAGGACAAATTCCTGAACAGCATACAACATAAGCCATACAGATATTATCGCTATATTGATGATATCTTTAGGATATGGACTAGGGGTGAAGAAAATCTAAAACCGTTTTTCTCATTGATCAACACCTTTCACCCATCTATAAAACTAAAATGGATTATTCAAACACACAGGTCAGCTTCCTGGACACTACAGTATACATCAGAGATGACAAGCTTCACACTTCGATATACAGAAAACCAACTGACCGATGCGGCTATCTCCATAGTTCCAGTTTTCACCCCCAACACACTAAACTGGCCATCATACACAGCCAGGCCATCAGATACCACCGAATATGTTCAGACCCAGAGGACAGAGATAAGCATCTCAGAACACTGGCAGACTCCTTCCATAAGAAAGGGTACAAAGACAAAACCATCAACAGCAGCATAAACACGGATTTGAAAACCCGAAGAGAAAATATACTCAAATACAAAGAGGAAAAAAACAAATAACCGTGTACCTCTAGTCACTACATACAACCCAGCACTAGAAGGGATAAAAAAAAATAATCAAAGATTTACAACCCATTATATCAGAGGCTGAAACTCTGAAAGAAATATTCCAACAACCCCCAATATTGGCTTTCAGACAGCCACCCAACCTCAGACATAAACTAATCAGCAGGAATCTTGACTCAGATTATGAAGTCACAAATAATTGAAGCAAACCCTGCAATAAAAACCACTGCAAACTGCGCAACCAGATCAATCAATCTAGAAGTGTCACACACACAAATGGAACCTTCAATATCATGGGATCATAAGCTGTGCCTCTAGTAATGTTGTGTACCTCATTCAATGCAATAGGTGCAGCAAAGGATCTTATGTTGGGGAAACAGGACAGAAGTTGCAAACAAGGATGAATTTACACAGGCATTCCATCAAGGAACATAAAGAAGACAGTTTCTGCACACCTGTGGGACATCAATTCTCACAACCGGACCACACTATTGAAGACCTCAATGTCTTAGTTCTTAAAGGGAATTTCAGAACTATGCAGGAAAGGAATACATTTGAACTAAGAATTATACTTCTTTTTGACACAAAAAATAACAGCCTAAATTTAGATATAGGTTTCCTTACCCATTACACTACAGTTTTATGACCCCCTCTGTGACTGTCATCCCCTCCCCAGTCTATAGCTCTCCCTCTGTCTTATGTCAGTGACTCTACTGCTAGCTTTATTACCATTACCATCATGTGTGTTTGTTTTTCCTTTTTTTTCCTTTCCCTCAGAGATTTTTTTTTTGTAACATTCTGCTAAAACTTTTGTGAATCAGTACTGCATGGACCTTGAAGGGGACACACCCCGAAAGCTTGTCCTGAATAATTGTATGTTACTGTAAATAAAAAAAGTATCACAGACAGTACTCAATTTTCTCCATCACAATTGCATGAATACGACTTCAATCACCTCAAGCATTTGTAAGTGGGCAAACTTACAAAATCTGCAAGAGATCAAATAATTATTTTCCCCACTGTAGCTTACAAACCATGAAAAGGTTTATCTATTGAGTGTGTATTTAGGCAATTTATGAATAGAGGGGCAAGCAATTGTTTTTTTAATACACAAAGGGTGCAGCGCCAACTAGATGTTGATAAGTGCCCTGAATAACACTTCCTATAAAGTCCGCCAACTGTAGAAGGTAAAGATGATAGAGATAAAAAATCCCCACACCAACTGAAGTGAAAAGGATGGTAAATGCACTTGTCACCGCTGTGTGAGAAAGGGCAACTTTGCTTACCAGAATGCATTGACACTCAAGCTATAGAGAGGCCAAAAAACGCATACATAGAGACCAGGGCAAGATGAATGGATCACTAAGCACCCGCTGTAAACCTCACTGTGGCTCATTAAGGAAGATGTAAACCGGAATCCCAAGGCAGGAAGCTCATTCTCCAAACGATAAGTGCATAGAAAATGGCCTTTTCCCTTAAAAGGATACAAGGGCACAACAATGGTGCAGTATGTCTAAAAAGCTGAATCGCTACTTCATTGTAAAATAATTGCACTCACAAGAATTTAAATAAGAACAAGCATATCTGTATAGAAATAGCCACAGCATGTGGCGTGCTTACGTCATGTCCTCCTGTCCCATCTTACACGTTTCATCATAATCTGACGTCTTCAGAGGTGCGGCAGCCAGACGCAAGCACGCTAAATATACAAAGCGGACCAGAAAGGACCGGACAGAAATAACACATCTCCATCATGCGCTTGACAATGCATTAAAAAACACGGAAAAGGAAATTGTAATGATCACATGATCCGCTAGGATCATGAAAGCAAAAACTTTGTTTTTCACAAGGGTCCTTGGGTGACATGTATGCCAGTGCCCTATGAGTTCAGGAAGCAGAAGCTTTGCTTATTTTCAGGTTGTTTACAGCCTGTCTTTAGCATTACATTCTAACCTTCAGTAGAAAAGTTACAGATGGAAGCCAATTAGCTGACACTTGAGGAACACCAAGTTTATTTGCTTATGGATGCCCATGACTTATCTCATCATATAACTGCACATAGGAAACACAATATGAAGAGTCATCCTTGCTTTACATAAATGTATAATGGTCACTGCCGCCTTGGTTGATAAGCTGTAAAAATGTAACTTATTAATGTCCTAGTAATACAGGAGTCAAAGGAACTGGAAAAAAAAGAGAAATCTCCCCAAATGAAATACAGCCAGCAACTGGAAAACAACTCTTCCTCACTTTAGCCACAAAAAAAAAAAAATTGAGAAATTGAATTAGACTTTACATGTGGCCAAAGAATTGAGATGACATAACCTACTATTCCGTCCATGACAAGCCTTTTAGGATTGAACTGTGAGATGATCATGTGTCTACAAGCAGGAGTCTGCAAACTATGGCCTCCAGTTGTTCAGGAACTACAATTCCCATCATGCCTAGTCATGTCTGTGAATGTCAGAGTTGTACTTTGCCTCATGGTACATGTAGTTCCGCAACAGCTGGAGGGCCGTAGTTTGAAGATCCCTGGTCTTCAGTATAGACCAGTGGTTCGCAACCTTGTCTTCAAGTACTCCCAACAGGCCATGTTTTGGGATTTTTTCTTATATAAAACAGCTGTCCAAAATACCAAGCCATTGACTATGATTTAAAGCACCTGTGCAAGATAAAAGAAAACCTGCAAACATGGCCTGTTGGGGGGTTGAGAACCACTGGTATAGACAATCCATGACCGGTGCAGTAGAAGTAGTCCTATTAGGATTATTATTATTATTATACAGGATTTATATAGTGCCAACAGTTTGCACAGCCCTTTACAAAATGAAGGCAGACAGTACAGTTACATCACAGTTTGGTACAAGAGGAATGAGAGGGCCCTGCTCGTTAGAGCTTACAATCTAACAGGGAGGGTCAATTGATACAAAATATAATAGCTGTGGGGGATGAGCTGATGTAGAAAGTAAGACAGTGTATTAGTTGGAAGCAGGATAGGCTTCTTTAAAGAGAAAGGATTTCAGGGATTGTCTAAAGATGGATAGATTAAGAGACAGTCAAACAGATTGGGGTAGGGAGTTCCAAAGGATGGGAGAACCTCTGGAGGAATCCTGGGAGGAGGTGACAAGGCAACTAGAGAGCAGGTGGTCTTGGGAGGACCGAAGAGAACGGCATGGTTGGTATTTTGAGACTAGGTTACAGATGTAGCTGGGGGAAGAGTTGTGGATGGCTTTGTAAATTATTGTTCGTACTTTTAATTTTATTTGTTGGGTGAGTGGAAGCCAGTGAAGAGATTGGCAGAGAGGAGTGGAGGACACTGAGCGGTTGGTAAGGTGGATAAGTCTTGCAGCAGAATTCATTATGGACTGAAGGGGGGGGGATAATGTATGTAAAGGTAATCCAATGAGGAGAGAGTTGCAGTAGTTGAGGCGAGAGATAACCAGAGAGTGAATTAGAAGCTTGGTGGTGACATTGGTTAAAAAGGGGCATATTCTAGAGATGTTGTGGAGGCTGACATGGCATGATTTGGACAGGGATTGGATGTGGTCCTGAAAGGACACTACAGAGTCTAGGGTTACCCCTAGCATCCTGGCATGCGGGGACGCACTAATAGTTGTGCCATTGATCTTAACAGAGAAGTCAGGCAAAGGGGCACGTGGGGCAGGAAATATGAGCTCAGTTTTAGATAGATTCAATTTGAGGAAGTGCTGTGACATCCAGGCTGATATGTCAGTTAGTAAAGCAGTGATCTGTGAGGAGACTAATGGGGTGAGCTGAGGGTTTGAGAGATAGATTTGGGTGTCATCGGCATATAAATGATAGCGGAAGCCATGGGAGGTTATCAGTTGAACCAGGGAGGACGCGTAGATCGAGAACAGTAGGGGTCCAGGGACAGAAGCTTGGGGGACCCCAATGGTAAGAGGAGTTGGAGACGAGGAAGTGGAGTTGTAAGTAACACTGAAGGTGCGGGTAAGATAGGTAAGATTCGAACCAACGGAGAGCACAGCCATGGAGACCAAGCAAATTGAGTTTTTTGAGGAGGGTGAGGTGATCAACTGTAGCAAAGGCAGCGGAAATGTCCAAAAGTAAGGGTACGGAATAATGACCGTTGTTTTTAGCGGTTAGTAAGTCGTTTGTGAGTTTTAGGAGAGCAGTTTCTGTGGAATGCTGTGGACGAAATCCAGACTGAAGGGGATCAAGGAGGTTATTTTCAGTGAGGTGGTCACTCAGTTGGTTGTAGACTAAACGTTCAAGGATTTTGGAGGCAAAAGGGAGTTAGGAGATGGGTCTTAGGTTGTTAAGATTGAAGGGGTCCAGTGTGGCCTTTTTTGGTATGGGAGTGACTAATGCATGTTTTAGAGGGTTGGGGAAAATGCCAGTAGAGAAGGAAAGGTTGAAGATATGAGTTAAAGAGTGTAGGATGGAATCAGAGGGTGACTGTAGCATTTGAGAAGGAATGGGGTCCAGGGGGCAGGAGGTGAGGTGGGCTTTAGAGAAGTTTAGTGACTTCCTCTATAATAGCTGGGTAAAACGATAGTATTGATTGTGCAGGAGGACAAACTGTGTGAGGTGAGTGTCTGTAAAATTGAAAATCAGAAATCTGTAGAGTGGAGAGCTAGAGACGAATTGTATCAATCTTATTTTTAAAGTTATTAGCAATCTCCTGGGCAGTGAGTAAATTAGTGGGTGGAGGGAATAGAGGACAAAGTAGAGCGTTAAAGGTAGAAAAGAGTTGACAGGGGCTCCGTGAGAGGTTGTTAATAAGAGTGATAAAGTAGGTCTGTTTGGCAGTGTGGAGGCAGGTATGGTATTTTTGGAGGGCAGATTTATATTGGCTGAAATCTTGCTGTGACCAAGTCTTACGCCACAGATACTCAAGAGTGCGGCTCTTTTTTTTTTTTTTGAGGCTTTTGGTATTGGCTGTCTGCTAGGGTTGTAGCGGTCGGGCCTGATTCTATGTGTAGTGAGGGGAGCCCAAGGTATCTAGGGTGGATGACAGTGAGCTGTTGTATTTAGAAGTGGCCAGGTTGGGGCAGGACAAGGATGAGATTTTGTTGTAGAGACAATCTGTAGCAGACAAAAGAAGATAATGGTTAAGATGGCAAAGGTTTCTACGGGTAATTGTTAGGTAGTTGGAAGGCACAAAGTAGGATGGTACAAAGTGTACCTACACGGTGCATATACATGCACGATTATTTATTTTTATATACGTGCCATTGTCAGATATTTTAATTGCCTATAGAGACCTTAAAGCGGAGGTCCGAGGGCTAAAAAAAAAATTAAAAGTCAGCAGCTACACATACAGTAGCTGCTGACTTTTAATATTAGGACACTTACCTGTCCTGGAGTGCAGCGATGTCGGCACCCGCCGCCGATCTTCGGATCGGGGGACGGGTGCAGCCGCCTCCATCACGGGTAAGGGAACCCGGACGTGTAAGCAGTACAGCTTCACGCCGGGCACCTTACTGCGCATGCGCGAGCTCTGCCGCGCTCTGCTACTGGCCAGGCGGCCAGAAGCAGAGCGAGCAGGGAGGAGGGAGCCGGGCTGCTGACGTCAGCGGCCGCGTCCGCCGGCCAGAGCTCCCGGATGTGTGGAAAAGGACACCTGTCTAAAGACAGGTGTCCTCTTCCCCCTCCCCCCCGAAAGGTACCAAATGTGACACCTGAGGGGGGGAGGAATCCAACCAGCGGAAGTTCCACTTTAGGGTGGAACTCCGCTTTAAAGTGAACGTGCCATCTGAAAAACTATAGTTATTGGAGTCATATTTACCACATACCATATGCAACATGCCTGCCTACTTATTTTAATTGTTCCAGAGCTGGTCCTGCTTGCCCTGGGATCCCCCAAAGCCAATAGTATATTGTATGGAAATCCTGCCTAGAAGTTCAAGTCATGAGCGTGGTGCATATGATAGCTCTCACAATGTTTTGTGCATTTTTCTCTAGTATGGCTCATTCCCACCATATGTAATTCAAGGCACTGTTTTTTTTTTCTATAACACAAGGAAACTGTTACTAGGATACCTAGTGCTTTACCAAGCTAAATGTAATTTATATAGGATTTACATATACTTAACTTACTATTCTGATGTAAGTGTATAGAAATTCCATCCAAAAATGCTTATACATTGCATATGTTAGCACAGTTTTCAAGGTATAGGTACAACTTATTCTGCTTCAAACTTTCAGTCTCAAAATTGTTGATTATAGTTGAAACCGTAAATACATCAGCAGACGGTGACAAGGAGAGAGCCATGGACATTAATCCACAAGAGTTGTGGTTCCTTCTTCTTTACGAAATCAGTCTGTGTATACTTTTTGGAAAGCATGAGTTGCCAGCATCTATAAGGAATGAGGATTTACACTTACGTGAAGCTTATGGATTCATTCTTAGGTTGTAGAGTTTACGCAATTTCATTTCAGCTGATGGCTGCAAATCTAATGGGAGCCAAGTGAGACTTACTTAGGAAAATCTCATCTTTTCCTATGCCGCGACTGCCAAAGCAGCTATGACCTAACTTCAATGGGTCATTCAACATGGCGGAAAGAGTATGGCTGCTAGAGAATTATGGAGCATGGAGTTCCCAAATACATGAACACAGAACATTCTACACACAGAAGAAACTTATGATTTACGATGCTCATATGCTATTTTACATTATAAACATAGGAAACCATATTTCTCAACAAAACTTAAAGGAAATCTATGGTCAAAGTGGTTTTTGACCATACTTCTCCTTTGGGTCACAGGAGTGCACTTAGTTCTGCACTTCTATGACTCAGAGTTTGACAACACAGAGCTGGTCCAGGCTGACTTGCAGCTGGCTCAGCCACTCAGCTCATCGATGAGAGCCTGAGCCAGCCTTTCCTGCCCCCTTCACTGTCTGGCACTCCAGTAAGGACTGGAGGGGCAGAGCACAAAGCATTGAATTAGCAGACCTGAGAACAGAGTGATCAGTGGTCTTTAATTGCTCAGTTATTGGTGTAGAGCCAGCAGAAGACAGCTGCAGCATTACATTGATGCTGCAGCCATCTAGGCAGTGAGTAAGTGTGCTCTGTACTGACAGAAAGATTTTACCTGCAATTACTTAGGTAGGCCACACATGGTGCAAATTTGTTTGTTGCTTTGTTTCTGTGGTTGCAGAAAAGAAATTTGCCCAATTCTCTCATCAACACAGATAGTGCTGACAGGGAAATCCCTTCTGCCTAGCAACTGTCAGCTCCCAGCAGGGGAAGCCGTCCCCACTGGGAGAAGGCATTGATTATCGCTAGCGGCTATAGCAGTCGCTAGCAATAATCGCAAAAGGATCCGGCAGGCTGGTTGTACCAAAGTTGATAGATTGATCAACTTGGTACATTCAGCCTGCACAAGAACGGTTCAAATCTCAGCCGGTTCAGCAGAAACCGTGTACGGCCAGCCTTACCTTACAAAAAATACTAGCTGCCTGATTTAACGCCTTCAATATTTTTTTGTCCTTGACCACAGTAAGTATGTAGGTTAGGAGTGCCAACTCCGCTCTAGTTTTTACTTGATACATGCTTGCTTCTGGTCAATGACTAAGAAAGTGTTAAAGCCAGAGATAGGCAGCTAGCATTTTTACAATGTGAGCAATGGCAGACTTCATATTTCTCCAGGACAAGTTTCCTTATTATATAGCTTTTCTGCTTTTTCATAATCTGCTGCACTTCCTCTTCAGCTGTATGAAGCTTCAAAGCTGAATTTAAGGTAAAC
The DNA here is from genome assembly GCA_018402905.1 of Glandirana rugosa. Lineage (NCBI taxonomy): Eukaryota > Metazoa > Chordata > Amphibia > Anura > Ranidae > Glandirana > Glandirana rugosa. The sequence goes on from BLSH010328942.1 coordinate 1,337,223, forward strand.
TAAATACAGACATACATTACATGTCAAGTATTTGCATTTCTGTCTAACCAGTCCTGAGTTTTACACAGCTCTGCCACACAAAACAGTCCTGTCTGGTAGGGCAGGACACCTGATTTTTCTCTATTGCAGTTCAGTAAGACTTAAGCCTCTTACACACGGACCAGACGAGCATGTTGGCTGTTGTGTCTCGCGTACTGACGTGCGCTAAGTGATTGTACGACCAAGCCTAACGTGGTGACATGCTATGAGCGTATAAAGAGGAAGTTCAGGTGAATGATTTGTGAATTAGGAACGTAGGTTAACACGAACAGACACTTCTAGGCGTTCCTGACTTCTGAGCATGTGTGTTCTGCACGTACAGCTTTGTTGGCCCAACAGTCGCACAACCGCTTGCTGTACAACCAAAGTTTTCTAGTCTGCTCATCCAACTTCTGTTGTATGACCGTCACATGTCAGCTGTTCTAATCGCGTATACTGACGGTTGGATGATCGTACAACAAGCCGTTGTACGACCGTTGTTGTACAACCGTTGTACCGTGTGTGCAGGCCTTTACAGGTCTTGTATTCCTCCTCCTGCCTGGCCAGCAACAAAGAAGCTCTAGACTATAGAGCTAATATGTCATCATTCTGAGCTCTCCTCCTCCAATCAGCCAGATCTTTGAACTATAGCACAACTGATTGACTTCTTGTGGTGTTCCTTTCTCTAGTTTGAATTTTGCTGTACAGGAACTACTGGGGCTTACACAAGGTCAAATGTAGATACTTGCACTGCTTGCATTAAAAAACTAAATAATTTAATATAGGGCTTAATTATTTGTGTCTTTTACAGGTGCCTGGAAATGAGCTTTAAGAGATAAGGTACTCTGGACAGGAAGCAGCCTTGTAAAACCTGGATGTTTAAAGGTACCACAATTAGACTTTCGGCACAGTCGCCACTGTATATGAACGAGGCTGTCCTAACAAAGGAAGAATTCTTCAACCATGGAGGGTGCAAAGCAGTTGCAGGAAGAGGCTGATGAGAAGGTGAGACAAGAAGCTCGGTGTTTGGAGCCTGTCCGCTGTGCCCAGCCTCACACCCATTCATCACCGGCACTGTATGCACACTAAAAAGTCATCTTTCAAGACCCAGCAAAAACAAACACGGCACAGAAGCTTTTCCTGATGGAAACATCTTGTATCAGGACCAAGGAAGTGCAAGAAACCTCTGCCATTCGACACAAGATTGCCTTTGTCAAGGACAGCAGTGGAAAAAGGCCGACAGGATTCCTTCTCTTTACAGCATACTGTACATTCCCAATTTCTGGAAGAGGGAGGTTTCTCTTCCTGGCAGCTGCTGGAAAATCTACTATTATTTTTTCTATACAAGGTATTCGCATGAAACAATTATTGGTTACTGTAGGTTTTGGCCTCACAATAAATGAGCATTTGGAAATTTTCTAACAAATTATACTTTGTTCCCATGTAAAAGGACCAACGGCATGAATGCAAGAGATAATATATTTCAGTTAAAAGAAATTGCAGTGTATTGAATGAGGACCTCTTGATGGCGCTGTTGCAAAAGTATATGGAGTACAAAACCCTGCTTCCATGAGGGCAATGATTCCCAATCGTTGGTCAGTAGTAGAGGGAACTCAGAATTGTACACAATAGGGGTTATTTATTAAAGGCAAGTCAACTCTGCACTACAAGTGCACTGTAAATGCACTTGGAAGTGCAGTCACTGTAGATCTGAGGGGGGACATGCAAGGGAAATAAAAAACAGCATTTTGGCATGCATATGATTGGATGATAAAATCAGCAGAGATCCCCCTCATTTCGGATCTTCCCCTCAGATCTACAGCGACTGCACTTCCAAGTGCATTTGTAGTGCAGAGTGGATTTGCCTTTAGTAAATCAACCCTATTGTGTTAGTTCAAATTTAAACCTCAGCCAAATGGCAAAATACAGTTTAAAGTATAACTAAAGGCAAAACTTTTTTTTTTTAGTTTTGGACAGAGTGGGGAAGGATTAGAACACTTCTCAGTTTTTATTGCGGTCTGTGCCTCCTTTAGGGAGACTCCCCCTCTCTGTTTGTTCTGTTTACCATTATAATTAAAAGGCAAAGTAAAAGAAAATCCCAAATTTAAGGTTGTTCCCAGAAAAGTAACAGAGGGGAAATCTTCCCATGGTGACACTAGTTCTGGTGACCTTGGGGTCCCCAAAGAATTCCCTTCATTTGCAGTGACTTCCTCTCTTTCCTGTTTGGCTATGGGACAGGAAGTGAACATAAATCTCTGCAATGGGATACAGATGGCAAAAAAAAAAAAAAATCTGACAGCGATAACTCCAAATGCAAGATAGAAAAAAAAATTGACTATAGTTCTACTTTAACCTGCTTGGCGGTATTCCCGAGTGTGGCTCGGGGTGGAATTTCAGTACCATTAGCGGTAACCACGAGCCACACTCGGGATTGCATCGCTGGATCCAAGGCAGCAATACTCACCTTGTCCCCTGGATCCGGCGATGTCCCCCGCCATGTCTGCGGGCTGTGTCCTCCGCCCGATGCCTCTGTGTGCCAAGCTCCGTTCCCTGCGAGCGTCGCATCGCACGGGGCGGAGACTGGCGGCAAATTCAAAAAGTGAAACACACAGTATACATACAGTACACTGTAATCTGTAAAATTACATTACTGTATCAAATCATTTCACATCCCCTTTGTCCCTAGTGCTTTGTCCAGTGCCCTGCATGCACTTTTATATTATATATGTCGTTCTTTCTGCCTGGAAACTTGAGAATGTCCATGGCAACCAAAAAGTGTCCCTTTACGTCAAAAGTGGTTTTTGATCAGCTAGAAAACAGCGATAGTAAATAAGAATCATCTGCAGAATTGAGTGATACCGATTTTTGGGCAAATCTATCATCAGACACTGAAAGTGACGACAGTGACAATTCCGCAATTGAGCTAATTTCTGTGTTTTTGATTTAATTACATTATTGAATACATTTTATCACTATTACCTTATTATTTTTGATAATTATTTTTAGTTATTTACTATATTATAATTTATGATTTCATGTTTCAAACTTTATCGTACCCGGGATGTCTACTAGACTCTTGTTTGGACAGATTTAAGAGAGTTATTCTTGAGAATTACAGGACTACAATATAAAACACCAAATTTCCATGCAAAATAATCATACCGCTTTCAGCACCAAAAATCTGAAATAATAATACCGCCAGGGAGGTTAAGTACATATAGATGTTTAGTGGCGAAAATATTTGCAGATCTGGTATTCCCATATCCCTGCCACGCTGCACAGCTAGGTTGGGAACTCCAATGTTCTCTAACACAGGTAAACAATGCAGCTTGCTTATCTACTTATTTCATTCTGCTAAATGGACAATGATGGACTAACACAATATTCAGATGTGTCTAATTGTCTGGAGAAGAATGATAGTGTGCATTGGTGGTTGAGCACTAAAGGGATTACACTGGTGAGAAGCACTGTAAGCTTACTAACTTTTTGCTGGACTTTTTCTTTTTGGTCTCTTTTGATTATGTGCAACACTGACTGGTTTTATACATTACGTATTTATTACATTTTGTATTGCATGTCACTTTTATTCATTATTTATATGGACTGTTGATCATGAACAATGGATTTAGGAATATGTGACAGGGTTAAAAGGGAAAGTGCAAAATTTTTTATTGGTTTAAAGTTCACATATATTTTTGTGCCAAGATATACACGAGTGCTACTGTCTAATTTTAGATCTATGAAATTGCATTAAGCAAAGAATTCTTTATATTTTAGTACTAGGGAAGCAATGACAAGTCTGGCAGTTTCTATGTGGAAATTCTGAACCCCTAGAGACAGCTTGACGGTCTTGAAATCCAGACCGGAGTGAACACCACCTCAATTTGCCTTAGGAACAATGAAGAGGTTGGAGTAAAACCCCTGAGAACACCCTGACCAGAACTGGGACAATAACTTCCTGTGAAAGGCACTGCAGAATAGTAGTGCAGAGATCCACCCATCTTTGTGGAGAGGAAGGCAAATTGGAAAGCATGAAGTAGAAAGGAGGCAGAGTATGAAATTTCAGTTTGTAGCACCTGAACACTACATTCTGGACCAGGGCCGATCCTAGGGTCACAGACGCCTGGGTGCAGAAATATTTCTGGCGCCCCCACATGGGCGTGGTCATATTAATAACTCCTCCCCTTTGCAAACATTTCTATGGCAGTCACATAAACACAGAAATGCTC
>BLSH010328943.1:53618-72613 GCA_018402905.1 Glandirana rugosa
GAGAAAAGGGATTTTAGAATAACTTACCGTAAAATCCTTTTCTCTGAGTTCACTGACAGACACAGCCTTCTTATGACACATGGGGTTATGCTCATCTCACTAGGAGTAGACTAGGCAAAATAAACAAAAGCATAGGTTGGTCCCTCCCAGGGGGCCGTCCTCACCTTAGCATATAATCCCCCCTGCCCTGTACAGCACATCAGTTTGTAACAAGCCGTACAAACTCAACGCAGAGGGGTGGGTGCTGCCTCTGTCAGTGAACTCAGAGAAAAGGATTTTACGGTAAGTTATACTAAAATCCCTTTTACTCTTCCGTTCACTGACAGACGCAGCCTTCTTATGACACATGGGGAAGTCCCAAAGCTGTGCCAATCAAGAGGGGTGGGCAAACTATAACAACTGTACCCAACAGAAAAACGCCCTCTCAGGCAGCGCTAACCGCGCCTACACTGCCGCTTGTAATACTTTGCGGCCAAAAGCAGCATCCGAGGATGCTGAAACATCAATTTTGTAAAACTTTGTAAACGTCTGCACTGAGGCCCAGGTTGCCGCCTTGCACACCTGAGACACCGAGGCTTGGTGTCTAAACGCCCAGGAAGTACTAACTGCCCTGGTGGAATGAGCCGTGACTGGAAAAGGGGGAACCTTGCCCCGAATCTCATATGCATGAGTCACGGTCTTCCGTATCAAACGAGAAACGGTAGCTGACGAGGCCGCAAAGCCTTTGTGCGGCCCTTCCGTCATCAGCACAAATAAAGAATCAAACTTCCGAAAGGAAGCTGTAGAAAACAAATACACCCACAAAGCCCTCACCACATCCAAAGAATGCAGTTCAACTTCTTTGGGATGCGATGGGTGCAGGCACAATGAGGGAAGAACAATATCCTCATTTAAATGAAAGGAAGAAACCACCTTCGGAAGAAACAAAGGGGAAAGTCGCAAAACCGCCTTGTCCTTATGCAGGACCAAGTAAGGTGATTTGCAGGATAATGCTGCCAACTCAGACACCCGCCTGGCGGATGTGATAGCCACCAGAAAGGCCACTTTCTGCGACAACAGTCGTAAGGGAATATCCCTAATTCTTTCATATGGCGGTTTATGCAGCACAGAAAGCACCAAATTCAAATCCCACGGAGCCAGAGGCGACCGTATGCGAGGAGCCACATGACGTACCCCCTGTGCGAATGTACGGATCAACGAATGAGACGCCAAAGACCGTTGAAAAAGAACCGCCAGGGCCGAAATCTGCCCCTTAAGCGCACTTAAAGCCAGGTTCTTGTCCAGTCCTTGCTGCAAAAATGACAGTACTCTGGATACTATACAAGAGCGGGGGTTCCAACCCCCTGCCTCGCACCAGGCAATATAGGTCTTCCAGGTCCTATGATAAATCTTACGAGAGGTATTCTTACGTGCTTCAACCATAGTAGGGATTACGGAGTCAGAGACAACACTATCCCTTAACACCTGGGACTCAATAGCCAAGCCGTCAAAGCCAGCGAGGGTAAAGCTGGGTGCAAGATAGGCCCCTGAGACAGTAGGTCTTCGCGAAGTGGAAGACGCCACGGAACATCTGCCACCATCCGTACTACTTCGGCGTACCAAGGACGCCGAGGCCAATCCGGAGCTACCAGGATTGTCGGGATTCCCTCTGCTTCTATTCTGCGCAGAACCCGCGGTAGAAGCTTTAGAGGAGGAAAGATGTACAGTAGCTGATACCGACCCCAGGGCGCTACCAGTGCGTCCGAGGCGACCGCCAACGGATTTCTTGTTCTGCACACAAAGGTCTGTACCTTGTGATTGTACCTGGAGGCCATGAGGTCTACCTCTGGTATGCCCCATTTGAGGCAAATCTGGCAGAACACTTCTGGATGTAGGGACCATTCCCCTTGAGCCAGAGTCCGGCGGCTGAGAAAGTCCGCCTGCCAATTTTCCACGCCTGGGGTGTAGATTGCGGAGAGAGCTGGCACGTGAAGTTCTACCCACCGGAGGATCAGAGCTGCCTCCACTGCTGCGCTTCTTGTTCCGCCTTGATGGTTCACATATGCCACAGCCGTGGCATTGTCCGACTGAACCCGAACAGGGAGGCCTCGCAGCCTTTCTGACCAAGGGGACAGGCAAAGTCTGATCACTCTCAGTTCCAGTACATTTATCAGGAGGCCAAGCTTCCCGCACAGATCAATGACCCTGGGCAGAGAACTGACCCAGGACTCCTCCCCAGCCAGATAGGCTGGCATCTGTCGTTACTATCGACCAATTGAGGGGGGGGGGACATTTCCCCAACTTTAGGGCCGGAGCCCGAATCCACCAAATCAAGGATCCTCGGGACTGATGATCCAACCTGATCAGTCTGTCTAGAGATAGGGGAGATGTGTCCCACTGCGACAACGTCGCCTTCTGCAGGACTCTGGGCGTAAGGTATCGCTTCGAAAGTCGACACCATGAGCCCCAACACTCGCATACAGAACCGTAAGGAGAACCACTGGCGTGATAACAGGGTTCGCATTGCTGCTTGAAGTGTCAGGAGCTTGCTCGGTGGTAAAAACACCCTTGCCTGCACCGTGTCCAGAATCAGACCCAGGTACTCCAGCCGGTAAGATGGAGTCAATGATGACTTTTGCAGGTTGATTAGCCAACCAAACTCCTTTAACGTGGACACCGTATTTGTCACGTTCTCCTCCAGAGCCGCAGCAGACTCTGCTCCCAGGAGTAGATCGTCGAGGTATGCTACTACCGCAATACCCCTCTGTCTCAGCAGCGCCAGCATCGGGGCCAACCTTGGTGAACACCCGGGGAGACGAGGCCAGCCTGAAGGGAAGAGCCACAAACTGGTAATGCAGGTCCCCCACTGCGAAGCGTAGAAAACGGTGGGGACTGACAGACTGGAACATGGAGATACGCGTCCCTGATATCCAAGGACGCCAAGAATTCCCCTAGGTGCAGGGCGGCCACGACCGAGCGGATGGACTCCATCCTGAAACTTTTCGTCTTTACGAAGCGGTTTAGCGCCTTCAGGTCCAGAACTGGCCTGACACCACCCTATTTGGGCACCACAAAAAGGTTTGAGTAAAACCCGTGAAATCTTTCCACTATGGGTACCGGTACAATCACGCCTTGTTCGGCAAGTGCCCGAACGGCGCCTAGAAGCACCTCCCGACGCCCCTGAGGGAGTCTCAAGTTTGAGGGGAAGAACCTTTCTGGGGGCAGAGAGCTGAATTCTATCCTGTACCCGGAGGACACCGCCTCCAGCACCCACCGATCGGTAATGCGGGCAGTCGATCTGTCTGCGAACCCCAGCAACCGGCCCCCCCACCCGTGAGTCGGGCGGGGTCAACCCATCATGCGGAGGTAGATTTTATCCTTCCCTTTTTCGGACTTATGCTGCCAGGGCCTTTTACTGTGCCCCGCGGAAGCCTTCCCGGCCTTGAAGCCCTTACCCACTAAGCCGGGTGCCCGAAAGAACTTCTTCTGACCTGAAGAAACAGGGCCCTGCCTACGGCGAAAATCCCGCCGCTTTGGCTCTGGAAGGAAAGTACTCTTCCCTCCCGTGAAATCCTTAATGACTTCATCCAACTGTGGGCCAAACAGACGCCCTCCCTGAAAGGGAAGATCTGCAAGAGCTTTCTTTGAAGCCTGGTCGCCTGACCAAGAGCGGAGCCACAGCACCCGCCTGATAACAATTGCAAAAACAGACATTTTTGACAATATAGGAAGAAGGTCCAAAGCTGCATGGCATATGTAGCGGAAACCTTCTTCCAAACGTTGTGCCCGCTGTACTTCAGCCTGTGCATCTTCACCAGATAAACCAGTGTGCAGTGTGGCAGCGTGCTCACGAAGAGACTGTGCCGCCATCACAGTTGCTAGCGCCGGCCGCATGGCTGACCTAGCCAACAAGAATAGTGCTTTAGACACTGCCTTTGTGCAGCGATCTGCCGCCTCCCTAAAAGTCGGAGACCCCTCCAAGGGAATGGTCGTTGCTTTATTCACACGAGCCACTGGGGGGTCCACCGCTGGGGAAGCCCATCTCTTAGTAAAGCTATCTTCAAAGGGGTAGCGAACAGCAAAGCTTTTAGGAAAAGCAAAGGAATTTGGTGGCCTCAGCCATTCCTTAAACACCGCCTGTTCAAACACTTGATCATAAGGGTAAGCCCTAGGAGACCTAGGGGGTTTAAGTGGTCCACAAATATATGTGGACTCATGCGACTCTCCTGCTTGGTCAAGCCGCATGGAGTCGCGGATATCAGTGATCAGCGCTTCCACTATCGCCTTATCACGTGAAAAAGGAGCCTCCTGATCATCTTCGCCTTCTGAGGGCAGTTCACCCTCTGAAAGGTCCACAAGTGTGACCATTGAGGTGCTCTCTAGATTCGAAACCTCCCTTGAGGAAAGGGGGGGGTGGGCGTTTCTTGGGGCCCCTCAGAACGGGGTCCCCCACCCGGGGAAAGAACTCCCCAAACACCGCCCTCAGCTGTTCCAAGGACACGAATGTTCCTGGGGTGGATTGCTGATCCGCAGGTACCCCTGCCATAGTATTGCCGGCCTCTGACATCCCAGCCTTCCGGCGCCCCCACTGTGTGACCACCACCTCTACCCCACCAATCAGCCAGGGAGACACGGGAGGATTGCACCCACCGCTACCAGCACCCAAGGAGAGCCAGCTATACTTGCTGTTTAGATGCCTCAGCACTACAACCGGAAGGGCAATGCCCAACAATCTACTGCACTCCAGGAGCTTGCCTCTGCGCGTCAGCCACGTTGTCCAAACGAAAACCGGAAGCCTCACTTCCGTTTTTAGACACTTCCTGTAACAGGTCTGAACTTCTCCACAACGACCACTGGGGGCCGCCAGAGAGCAGGCTGGAAACCACATGGTTATCAAACAATGGACGCTGCCATTAACACACGCGCGGTCAGCCACGAATGAGCGGTGATCCACACTCAATGGCGGCGACCCGCCTAACGCAGAGCTCCGAACGGTCAGTGCAAAGTACGGTGATCCACACCGAATGGCGGCCCGCTTTGACGCAGAGCTCCGAACGGTCAAGGCAAGGTGCGGTACTGCGGGGGGAGGGGAAGTGGGGGGAGGGGAAGACGGGAGATAATCCTCAAAGGGGTACCACCCAGTATGTCCCTCTAATGGACCCCCACCAGCCGGCTACCACAAAAGCTGCCCAGGTGCCCACTCTCCACGCCCCTAGGGCGGAAGAGGGGTCCACTCACCAATCCGACAGGCGCAGGGGGTAGCTACCGGAGCAGACTTACCTCCCCAGAAAGCTGCTGGCCAGACCACTGGACAGGCGAACCAGTCACTGGGCTCTAGTGGGTTTTAGCCACTGGCTGCCCGCACGGAACGAGCGCTATGCGGTGGGCCCCCCTAAGGGTAGCTCGCATAGTGTCGGCCGGACTGGGGAAAGTTTTGGATTCGAGATATCCTCTATACCACCAGCCAGCTTCTTGATAGCAGTCTTCATCAGACGAATCTTCAGGAGACCGCAAATCCCATAGGGAACCAGGTCTACTCCTTGCACTAGGCAAATAAAAACTGATGTGCTGTACAGGGCAGGGGGATTATATGTTAAGGTGAGGACGGCCCCCTGAGAGGGGCCAACCTATGCTTTTGTTTATTTTGCCTAGTCTACTCCTAGTGAGATAAGCATAACCCCATGTGTCATAAGAAGGCTGCGTCTGTTAGTGAATGGAAGAGTAAAGGGCATTAATTCCAGAGACAAAACGATAATTCTCCCACTATACAAAACTCTGGTCCGGCCGTACCTGGAGTATGCAGTCCAATTCTGGTCACCAGTCCTCAGGAGGGGTGTGCTGGAACTGGAGAGGGTCCAGAGAAGGGCAACAAAGCTGATTAAGGCACAGGAGGACCTTAGTTATGAGGAAAGATTACGAGCACTGAACTTATTCTCTTTGGAGAAGAGACGCTTGAGAGGGTATATGATTCCAATGTACAAATACAGTAATGGTGACCCCACAATAGGGATAAAACTTTTCTGTGCAAGGGAATATAAAAAGACATGCATTCATTCACTAAAATTTGAAGAAAAGTGGTTTAACCTTAGACTGCATAAAGGGTTCTTTACGGTAAGAGCAGTGAGGATGTGGAATTCTCTCCACAAGCAGTGGTTTCAGCAGGGAGCATACATAATTTCAAAAAATTATTGGATAGGCACCTAAACGACCACAACATACAGGGATATACAATAAAATATTGACACAAAAGCACACACACAGGTTGGACTTTATGAACTTGTGTCTTTTTTCAACCTCACAAACTATGTAACTATGTAAGAGAAAAATGTGTATAATTCATGGGGCTCTGCAGTGCATCCATGCAAGTGATATAAACTTAATGTGATATGACTTTTCTCAGAGAGCCTAGGACTGAGCAGACCCATGGGCCCCCTTTACAGCCCTCATTCTCCTTCTCATCCTTCCTCGGGTTATGGGAGTCATAGGTCAACTGGGGTAAGTGACATTTAATAATACAGGAAAATTGAAAATGTAGCCTAAGGGGAAATGGGGGATGAGGGGGAAGAGAGGGATTGGAAAGGGACAGGGCTGTTTTGCACCTTTGGTTTTAAATGAGAGGAGAAAGAATAAGGGAAGAATTGGGTAGAGAAGAATGTGCTACATCTAGAAATGGGAGCTGGAGCCGGTATGGATCTGTAGTGAGATTCTACACGGCCTCTTGAAGTGGCCGGTTACCCCTGCGGCAGGCTTGAGTGAATGCGTCAAGTCTCCATATAAGATAAAATAAAGGTATTTCATTATTAATGTTGGTTAAATAATATGTGGCATACACCTTTTAACTGTTATTAGATAAGGTGCAGGGTTTGTTTATGTATGTATGGCCATTAGGCTCGGTTTTGTATTTCAATTTTTCTTTCAACCTGAATAAAAGGATTAATGATAAAAAGAATAAAAGTGCACCTAATGACATTTACAGGACTTTGGAAAGCCCATGCTAACTGGAAGAGTAGCATTGCAAAACGATTAAATAATAAGGCAAAGAGCAATGTAGGTTTAGTAAAAGGGTTTAGTAAAAATCAATAAATCAATTGTCATCTTTTCCTGGGGATTGCTACACTTTTCTAATAGTCAATGCACTATACACCACTTGCCTTGTAAACCTGACTGAGGACTATTATAGTGGAATTAAAAATCTGTAGTCTTACGCTGACCAGTTGGAAAGAGAGTCACAATATACCAAAAAAAAAAAAAAAAAAATGGAAATGCATATATTTTAAAAAAGTCAGTTATAGCTGGTTTTTGATGTTTTTTAGGCACCACTACTCATTAAGAACTGTGTGCATTTACCGGCAAGACTAGATATTAGAAATCAAAATCTGCCATTCAACTCTACAGAGAACTTCTTATTCACATTTGACTCCACTGAGCAATTTCCAGATAGGGAAGGATACATGCCTTTGTTGGTTGTAAATCCATCAGAATTCATTTCCTCTGCCAACTACTGTACCATTTCTTGGCTATGGTTGAGCCAATTTTTCTGGAATGCTTTGATCCACATTTTTTAATGAGACTGTGGACGATGGACGTTATCAGAGACAGTGACATTCACCTGGTGTCTAAGGGCTGCTCAGCTGTTTAAAGCAGATTTTATATTTTTCAGAGAAGGGGCCAAACATTCACTCCAATATAGTACAATGCTGCAGGTCTGAGACTAAAGCTGGCCATTGATATTAGATGGTGCTCAGATGTTAAAGTGTATGTAAACCCCAACTATGAACCTCTTATTTTTCCATTTTGGTCTGTTAAATATGTCCAGCATCCTATCCTGTGCGATCTTGCCTGTGCTATACTGAAAGTTCACACAGGGTTATTAACCATGCCTAAATTCTCTTCTGTGAACTGCATAACATTTCTTGCCTATGTCATTGAGATGAGCACATGAGGAGGAGTTGTGTTGTTCAAATCAGGTGCAAGCTGCCTAGACTGACCATATTGCTCTTCTATAGACACAGTGAGCATTGTCACCCTAGGACAGGAAGTGTGACAATAAGAAAAAGAAGTTAAAAAAACAAAAACAAATGCAGCCACCACATCTAAGGACTGGTAAGCTCCATTTTGTTCTTGGGTTTAGGATACACTCTAAAGTCCAATTCTAGACAAAAGTTTTACTTACTTTGGGATAAAATGGAGGAAGGTTAGAAGCTCTATTGAGTCATCATTGCTACAGGGACACACACAGCAATGCAAAGGTAATTATTTTACACTCTACTGAAAGAATTGTTCTTATTGTTGTCTGGTTCCCCATTAAAGAGATTACTGACACCCCTCAAATAGAGAGGATATGATAGAAAATCTCCTGAAAAAGGACACAGCATTAAAAACACCAGAGAATTTATAACCTTTACACAGGTCCAAAAAATTAAAGTTACATCAGGAGTTGGACTTTAACATTGGAAGAAAATTCATAGTCCAAGTGCTTTGATCTCAGCTACTCCTAGAACTGCAAGCAGAGGAAATGTAATTCAAATAACAAAACTAGCTAGGAGGTTTGGTAACCATAAATGGATGGAAGGGTCTCGCATGTTGGCAAGTGACCTGTTGACCACTGACACAAACTGTAAATAACATGATGGTAACAAAAAAATCCTTTCCCTCAGCACATTTCAGTGACTAATATTAGTTCAAAAACAAACACTGTAACTAGACGATAAAAGTACAAACATTAATAGGCAGTCTAGTCCATTAATGGTTCATTCAATTATCTTCTAAATTAAACACTGAACACGAGTTGTACTAAACATTAAGCATTGTATATATTGAACGTTCTTTCATGCCTATGCAAAGGTACTTAGAATTTTGTTAATCACAGGGATTTTTTTTGGAAAGTAAAAAAAAAAAAAAAAAAAGCATACGAAAAATAGATTTCTTATTTAGCCTGTAATATGCACCACCTGGAAGACTAACCAGCATGACGTAGAGGGGAAAAGACATCTCGAAGCCGATAGGCACATGCTCTAACTGTCTCCATTAAAAAAACTTTTAAAACACAATCTTCTCTTCATGTGGTTGCATGCTTAGGATTTTTTGAACAGAACCTTAAACAAAACTAGCTCTTATTTGCTTTACATTGATCTTTATTGGCCAAACATTTCTCTGGCTCTTGTAACACGCCTGTAAAACTCTGAGTCACTTAAACTCCTGAGGTCTTCCTGGGCTACAGCCAGAAGAACAATTTAAAGAGGAACCAAAGCTTAAAAAACAAAACAGAAAAAAAAAAGGTTCAGCCTTTGTTCGACTTAAATGACCTAGGTCAGGGATAAGCAATTAGCGGACCTCCAGCTGTTGCAAAACTACAAATCCCATCATGCCTCTACCTCTGGGTGTCATGCTTGTGGCTGTCAGAGTCTTGCTATGCCATGGGATTTGTAGTTCTGCAACATCTGGAGGTCCACTAATTGCATATCCCTGACCTAGGTCAACCCAGTTCTGTTAATGAGGACATGTTAAAGAATGTCTATTGCACATAATGCATCTATGTTGTTAGTCTTATAGAATTTGGTGTGACCGGGATAAGTGTTCTTTTGAACCCTTTTTTTAGCTTTGCGTAGAGCATGAAAGTGTTAGACCTCCTGTGAAGTTTTGATTGTTACTTTTGTTCCCATTAAGGAGATTTCACCTAACTTCTTGTCCCAGAGACAACAAAAGCGAGAGGTAATTTCCTTACAATGAGGAACACTCACTTCTGATCGCTGTCACTTGGAAAAAGACATCCCATCTACAACTGTTCTGGTAACAACCATAACATTTTAGATGCCCCCTTATTTTCTGCCCTATAAAATGGTCACTTGGGCATAGAAAGGATATATCTCCACATCTGGGGCACAGAGAGCAACAAAAACGTGACACATGCTAACTCTTCACTATTTTATCAAATTGTAGAGTTTTAGTGGATCTTAGGCCAAAAATGTCAGTATCATCCTTTGTAGACACCAGAACATAAGTAGGAAGGTTAATCTATTTCTTTTCTTTTTTACCCATTGCAAACAGGAGACAGCTGGAGGTCAAGTGGGGTATTAAAGCGGTTGTATACTCTCCTATCGTTTTCAGCTAAGGAAGCTGACATCTTAGCCTCTGTTTATTCTGCAACTGCCATGATGCTGCACATGTGATTCATTATGACACCACCCATTGGATGGTTTGCTAGTTTGGTTGAGAGCACAATCAAGGAGACAGCTAGCATTTCCGGCATGCCAGGAATATTAACTCTTTTTTGATACTATCAAATGGATGGGTAGACAACTGCTTTAAGAATTTTTTCTGCTGCCTGCAGAGGGCACTGCAGGAGACAGGACATTTAAAGTGGATCCTCACCCTTGAAACAAACTTCCTTTCTCTCCACTCCTCCCCTCTGCTCCACAAACATTGCTCTTTTTTTTTTTTAGTTCCTTTTTTTAATGAAAAGATTTTGTCCCTGCCCAAAATATTTAATTTTTTTTTACTGCTATGAAGACATTAGCTGACACATTTCCCATCCACCCCCACTATCCTATTAACTGTATGGCTTGCTACGTGCCAAACCATCCAAACATATACTGGTATTTTCTGCAGATTTAGGTTTATTTCTCTGTTTTTGAGATCATAGGTTTTACCCAAAAGTAGTGAAGGAGTGAGAAGATTAGTGAGTCATGGAAAGTGAGGGTGGTGGTGGTAAAGGACTGTCATGTTTGTGGTCTGCTTTGTTTTTACTCTCCCATAAATTTATTACCAAGCAACAAAAACTTTCCCAAGAACCAAAATTTTGTTTAATAAGAACTATATTTTTTTTCTGGAATACCACAACATATGGGCTTGTCCAACGCTGGCCTGGCAAATTAACTATCAAAGATTCATTAAAAACAGTGCGATAAAGAAGATTATCAAAAATAACTGGAGCTTGAGTTTTACTTACCCTTCGGCCTTTTGGACCCCGTATACCTAGAGACCCGCGAGATCCAGGCAAACCCTGCGACAAGAATATACGCTACTCATATGTAATCCAAACAAAACATGTAGCTTAATCACAAACTGTTTCTATTGTTTAAAGAAATAGCACTACCCCATACTAAATATGTACTTTTAGAAATCATTGCTAACATTTTTTAATACTCTGTCAAAGCTTCTCAGAGCTTTAAAGTGGTTGTAAACCTCTGAAATGAAAAAATGAACAGAGCATATATATCCCTCTATAGTGTGCATTTGCCTCAATTCAAAGCACCAAGTGTGATTCCTGTCTACTCTCTCCTCCCTCTGCTTTCTGCATGACTGACTTCTGGCAGGTGACCAACATCACAGCATCTCCGGATATGGCATGCCACCCCTCCAGCACACAGAAGGTGATTAACAGCATTTGCTATGTATGTTTCTCTAGGGGACTGTGCAGAAGGGGTGAGTTCCTCCACTAAGGTCTCAGATTACACCCAGCTCTCCTCACTATGCTGTGCAGTGTGTGACAGATCCCCACCCCCAGCCTTCTGGAGCTGAAAAAAAGCCTTTGATCTGCGTGTTTTAGAAGGCTGTAGAGAAGACAGGGGTGTAGATAAACAGGTACTGCTAATGTAGCAGGCTTTGTTCAATCTCTGTGTATCAAGTTTTTTTTCCTATTCACTTCAGTGGGTAAATGTAAGGGTTCCCAACCACTTTAAACTTTCAGAGACTGACAAGGTGAAAATGTTTTAGTACCAAAATATTTAAAGAGGAACATCACACTCCCCCCACATTTATATATATATATTTTAAAAACCTCGATTACCTGATTCTGGGTTGTTCTCAATTCAGATACTTACTCACCTGATGGATCTAGCATTGTTCCACTGTGATCCGCTTCTCTGCCGCCACCTTTCAGGCCACACACCACCATCTTCCCCTGTGACCTCATGAGGAGGCAGCTGTCTATGTAACTGGTTCAGGCTCCCCAAATGACATACAGTAAGACCCCCCCCCCCTCCACCTCCTCCTTCCCTGAATAAAAGCAGATACCTTGTGGGATACCTTTTCAGGGAAAAGAAACAGATCACAGAAATTGCGCCATTATTTTTCTGGGGATAAATAAAAGTCTGGTGGCAGAACTATAATTTCAGCAGGGTACACCTCCTCATTCAGTGTTCAGTGTACCTAGTGTATACATATTAGAACCAAGGAGTATAGGAATCCGGGGCACCTCTGCCTAAGAGCGAACCAGTTTGGGACACCGCCACAGAAAATAAATGTGAGTACCTGGGCTGCAGCCACACTTAGGGTAGTAAGGGTTATCTCTCCTTTCCCACCTACAGAGCTTTTTTGGGTGCCATATATTCTATGTATGATGAATAGTTGTTTAACTTTTTATAGGGGGGCCAAAACAATATCCGAGAGAGCAGCATCAATGTCACCCCCCACTGTTTGTCCATTATGGCACCTAGGTCCTCTTCCCAGCTAGGTCTACATGGTAATTGGGTGGAGGCGGTAAGTTTGGACTTAAGGGTGATATAGACATCTGAGATCGGGCCCTTTCTCTGAGTGGTAAGTGCAATATCACTGAAAAGCTGTTAGAGGGAGTTACCCTTTAAGTGATATCGCTGCATCATAAACCAACCCATATTCGCAAGTGTTACAATAATGCAAACTACTTAACCAATGCTGCCAAGAGCATCCAAAGTTCACCATGATTCTGGACCTAAAAAGTATAAGCATTTTCCTGCTCGCTATAAGAAAAATCACTACTACATTTCATGTACACTAGTATTTCAGAAGAGCAACACATATATCTACAGGATGGGCAATGCAAGAGAGAATCAAACATGATACAGATCTATGGGAGACTAAAAAGAAAAAAAAGAACGAATAGGGAGGAAAGAGGCTGTAATTTTGTGTACACAAATAGGTTGTCCCTCCAAAATAAGGACACATAAGCCATATCAGACCCAACCTTACTCTTCATCATCGCTTCTGTGATCTCTAATATAAAGATGGTGGCATAGCAGAGGAGAACCCCCTACAGTTATTGTTTTTACAGACATAACAGCTATGATAAACATAACTATATAACCACAAATTCTTGTGGCAAGTTCTCCGCACTACCACACTGGCACAATTATACAGAAGGGACCTTTTTACAGCCTGATTTTATAGACGTGTCAAAACAAATGTAACAAATAAAAATATGTAGTAAAAACATTACCAAGAAACTTACCGGAGGCCCAGGTGGACCTGGGGAACCCGGAGGCCCTGGATTGCCAGTATGACCCTGCAACCAAAACCAGAAGTTGAGTGTTGCTACATAGCATTCATATAGGAGAAAAACTTCTCTGATGTGCAAGGACACAGCAGAAGTCATCGGTGTATAAAAATGTTGGTTGAAATTTAGATCACAGATCACATCATGACGTTTGTAACCTAAAGTGGGTCTATGACCAGACTATGAGCATTCAACTATTTACAGATTCTTAACCAGCAGCAAATACAATTTAAAACATACCTCACTGACCTCTGTAGCTGCAGACAGAGTTGAGAAAATGATTTGCAAAATTACAGAAAAAGCACAGAAATTGTTTTACAAGTTCAGCTCTGCTCTCCTCTCCCAGAGCATGTGTGTTATACTTACATTCGAGATTATAAAGTGGAAAGACTGCTGAGTCACTGCTGGGAGGAGAAGCAGGGGGAGATGAGCTGCTTACTCACTCCTGGGGAAGGGGAGACAGGGGGACTGAGCTGACCTAGGCAACCAGTTCAGTGCTCCTGTTGTGAACTTTGATCCACTATGCTTGCAGGTACCAACGTCTTGTTATCCAGCATGCTTACTGCAACATTTTTTTAATTATTGTAGAATGTTTGTCAATGCACAGAGATGGAAAATACACAAGCAGAGGTTGCGCAATCAGAGCAATTACTGGGAAGAGATTTTAATGTCTTTAATGTTGGAAAGATTCAGCTATACTAAGGGAGAGAAGCAACCAAATGTATAAAAAGAGAAAGAATTTGCTGTGGGGACTTCAAACATTAGTGACTTTTTACAGAAAGGGTTTGACACAACTACATTGTGGACTTCCTTATTTCTGGTTGCTGCATTTTAGGTTACTCCTAACCTGGAATATACAGTATCTCACAAAAATGAGTAGACCTCTCACATTTTTGTAAAAATATTTGATTAGATCTTTTCATGTGACAACACTAAAGAAATTACACTTTGCTACAATGTAAAGTAGTGAGTGTACAGCTTGTATAACAGTGTAAATTTGCTCTCCCCTCAAAATAACAGCCATGAATGTCTAAACCGCTGGTCACAAAAGTAGGTACGCCCCAAGTGAAAATGTCCAAATTGGGTCCAAAGTGTAAATATTTTGTGTGGCCACCATTATTTTCCAGCATTGCCTTAACCCTCTTGGGCATGGAGTTCACCAGAGCTTCACAGGTTGCCATTAGAGTACTCTTCTACTCCTCCATGACGACATCACAGAGCTGGTGGATGTTCGAGACCTTGCTCTCCTCCACCTTCCGTTTAAGGATGCCCCACAGATGCTCAATAGGGTTTAGGTCTGGAGACTTGCTTGGCTAGTCCATCACCTTTACCCTCAGCTTCTTTAGCAAAGCAGTGGTCGTCTTGGAGGTGTGTTTGGGTTTCGTTCTGCTGGAATACTGCAATACGGTCCTGTCTCCTAAGGGAGGTGATCATGCTCTGCTTCAGTATGTCACAGTACATGTTGGCATTCATGGTTCCCTCAATGAACTGTAGCTCCCCAGTGCCGGCAGCCCCAGACCTTGACACTCCCACCACCATGCTTGACTGTAGGCAAGACACACTTGTCTTTATACTCCTCACCTGGTTGCCACCACACACGCTTGACACCATCTGAACCAATTCAGTTTATCTTGGTCTCATCAGACCACGGGACATGGTTCCAGTAATCCACGTCCTTAGTCTGCTTGTCTTCAGCAAACTGTTTGTGGTCTTTCTTGCGCATCATCTTTAGAAAAGGCTTCCTTCTGGGATGACAGCCATGGAGACTAACTTGATGCAGTGTGCAGCGTATGGTCTGAGCACTGACCCCCCACCCCTTCAACCTCTACAGCAATGCTGGCAGCACTCATACATCTGTTTCCCTAAGAAAACCTCTGGATAGGACGCTGAGCATGAGCACTCGACCATGGCGAGGCCTGTCCTGAGTGGAACCTGTCCTGTTAAACCACTGTATGGTCTTGCCCACCGTGCTGCAGCTCAGTTTCAGGGTCTTGGCAATCTTCTTATAGCCTAGGCCATCTCTATGTAGAGCAACAAATCTTTTTTTCAGATCCTCAGAGAGTTCTTTGCCATGAGGTGCCATGTGAACTTCCAGTGACCAGTATGAGAGAGTTACATAGTTAGTCAGGTTGAAAAAAGTCCATCTAGCGAGAGCGATAACACCAAATTGACCACACCTGTTCCCCATTCACACCTGAGACCTTGTAACACTGAGTCACATGACACCGGGGAGGGAAAATGGCTAATTGGGCACAATTTGGACATTTTCACTTAGGGGTGTGCTCACTTTTGTTGCCAGCGGTTTAGACATGGCTGTTGAGTAATTTTGAGGGGACAGCAAATGTACACTGTTAGGCCTCATTCACACGGACATTTTTACAGCCACGTTTTTGAGCTTTTTTCACAGCTTAACCAGTTGCCGACCAGCTGCCGTCATAATACGGCTGCAGGTCGGCACTGCTGCACGAATCGCCACAGCTTTACGGCGATTCTTTTTTTTTTTAAGATCCTCAGAGAGTTCTTTGCCATGAGGTGCCATGTTGAACTTCTAGTGATCAGTATGAGAGAGTGAGAGGGATAACACCAAATTTAACACACCTGCTCCCCATTCACACCAGAGACCTTTTAACATGAACAAGTCACATGACACAGGTGAGGGAAAATTGCTAATTGCTCCCAATTTGGAAATTTGTGTTGAGTTATTTTGAGTGGACAGCAAATTTACACTGTTATACAAGCTGTACACTCACTACTTTACATTGTAGCAAAGTGTCATTTCTTCAGTGTTGTCACATGAAAAGATAGAATAAAATATTTACAAGTGTGAGGGGTGTACTCACTTTTGTGAGATACTGTATTTGCTGTCAATAATCAAGCTAAAGGCTTTACTTCGCCTTTCAGCTTGAAGCAAAACTGATTTGCTTCTGCAGGCCAAGGCAATAAGTTGATCTTAATTGCAGCCTCATACGATTTTCTTTTCCTTCACTCCCCTACCACAGTGAAGAAAATACCCTGTATTTTTAGGTGGAGACTCTGTCTTACTCTCCTCCCCACCCATGTGCATGGCAACTGCCCAGTAAGGCATCTAGCAATGTTAGTTCTCAGTCCTGTGTTGGCTCCAAATCCAAGGCTTGCCTTTGCTCCCGATAGCTGAATGAAATGGCAGAGGAGTGAAGAGAAGGTAAGTATGTGCAGCTGGTGGGGCCAACATTAATGTGCACCTGTCACTTTGCCCTGCATGGACAAAGCGCAGGTGCACCTTAAAGTCATTCAGTGAACTGCTATCTTATCCAGCAAAACACTAAAATTGTGCTAAAAATAGAGAGTCCACACAACTGACCTCAGGGTTACATTACAGCTGTGCCTGCATTAAGGTCTTGTTCCCTGTATGCATCTGAAGGCACAATGCTGAGTTTTGAGGTGAACGTACCTTTAATCTGGTTCAAAGGGGAAACACAAGCATAAGGAGACATATTTTCTGTCCTGTGGGATTTCTGTGATAATATGGCTCCTGGCTAAGTGCTAATGGTGTTTAACAAAATGGATACATTCACTGCAATAATTTGGTGGAATGCCATTTTAAAATACACCCTACGGCTCATCCATGGTCTTTGAAAAAGGCAGCTTTAAATAGCACATTTCAGTAAAGGCCTTGTGCATGCAGGAAATACTTGGTTCTAATACACATAAACAGACTGGGCGGGGGAAAAAAAAAGCCAGGGTAATTATGGTAAACAGTAGCCCCTGTAATATTCAAACAGAGCAGACGTCAGGGCACATAGGTATTCAACCGCATTAGAAAAATACACTCCCTTTAAGCAAACACAGAAAGCTAAACACACAAGGCAAGAACTATCCAAACACACGTACAGACCCCTCTCTGAGAGGGAATCCAATCAAGCACGTGGCTACTGGAGGGAAAATGACAGCAGTGACACCGGCTACTCACATACGTGAATTTCCAGCATACACTAGTGGTTCAGCATATGCCAACCTCATGGCTACTAAGCTGGCAAAAACCAAGGGCTGTGCTGGAATCTGTAACTAACCCAAATTCCCTTTAAGATTCTATTTTTAATTTGGGCTTTGCATTTTATTTGAAGTTATGTAAGTGGCTCAATGAGGGGCCATGAATTCGCTTCTATTTTGTTGAAGCCTAAAATTTCCAGAAGGCACTCTGGCCTCTTATGTTATTGTTCACTAAATACCAATAGATTACAATAGCTGTACATAGTAACACTACAAATGCTGTGCCTATAAAGAATATATATGCCTGGTGATTTTCCAGGTTTATGTGTGGTAAACTCTATTTCTGTTCCAACAACATCTATTGCCAACAGGTGTGGCACACTACAGTCTCTAACTCCTAGAGATGGTGGAATGAAATCTTACCGTTGATCCCTTTTCTCCTGGCGGACCTGGAGCCCCAATACTGCCACGGTCACCCTAATAGAAAGAGCAGGACTGATTATGGGTTCAGTTATGTACACATGTATTTCAGACAGACATGTAAGTTGCATAGGGGTTGATTTACTAAAACTGGAAAGTGCAAAATCTGGTGCACTTCTGCATAGAAAATCAGCTTCCACTTTTCTTTATCAAAACTTAATTGAATGAGCTGAACTTAGAAGCTGATTGGCTACCATGGACAGCTGCACCAGGTTTTGCACTCTCCAGTTTTAGTAAATCAACCCCATAGTGAGATATCATGGGTCATATTTGGTAGTTTCAATAACTTCTGACTACTGTATAAAAATACCACAGTGTGGATTATAATTAGCATTTAATTACACTGTCTTACCTTCTCACCGGAAATTCCTGGCTCCCCCACAGGACCAATAAATCCTGGAGGACCCTAGATTAATAAGAAATGTCTCTTGTTTACTCTTTTAAAAACAAACAAGGCTTTTTGTGATATTGTCTTATAAAATGTTTTTTTTTTCATTCAATAAAAGTAACAGTATTATTCTATAATTTTTTTCTGTTTTAAAATGACACGGAGATGTTGATTCTAGTACAAAAGCATTGCAAATTTATTTACTAATGAAAACATTTTTTATTTTACATTTTGCACAATTGTGACACTTAAAAAAAATAATGAAAAACAGAAGAAATGAAGGAGAAAAACAGCATGAAAATAATAGTTGAGGGGATAAGGGGGGGAAGGCGATTGATTTTTGGCAAACTAATTATTATTGGGTTAAATAGAGGCAAATTTTATTTTATTTATTTTACTTGTCAGGTTTATTTAATTTATATCACCTGTAGATTAAAGCTCATCCTAATGATCTGCAGATGAATGAAAGAGAGCACATACAAAAATAACAATGTTACTTTGTATCTCTCCATTTTGTGTCTGAACCTGGTTGATAAACACTTTCTTAGACAGCTTTTTGCTACACAGCACCTCCCTGCTTTATTTTAAGAACTGTAAATTTCTAGCAAGTAGTGGTGGTTGGGGGGTTAGGCAAAGCAGCAGGACAAAAGGACGTATAGCACATCCAGTGTCCTAGGCTGGTTAAAAACCAACCCACACGAAACTGATATATTGGCTCTAAATGGAGCATGGTGGGGCCAAGTCAACCCATTTTTAGGTCTTGGATACCCCAACAGTAAAATCTCCCTGCCATCAATTTCCAGTCCTCTTTAATATGTTGGGTGTTCCCTTCTACTTCTGTATGTTTCAACTCCTCTAATCTCCATAAAAAAGCATGACTTATGTGGTCTAGTTTAGGGCATACCTACTAGATTCGATTTTTATCTG
>BLSH010328943.1:114804-126709 GCA_018402905.1 Glandirana rugosa
AATAGTACAACCTAATGACGGGACACCGGGTCTGAGGTTTCCCTCCTCTAGTACGAGACAAAGTCATACAGTGTGACGTACAACCGTAAGTACCAAGGGAGTTACTTGACGTCGAGGGCTGGTACTGTGAGGATGGTGGTACGAACTGACATCCGTTCTGTGTGAACAGAAACATGAGGAGTGGACCAACGGTGGTGTGTGCGAACTGTGGTAGACTTGGTTTATTGATATAAAACCAGAGCAGGAGTACAAAGACAAGTGTGTCTTGCCTACAGTCAAGCATGGTGGTAGGAGTGTCATGGTCGGGAGCTGCAGTTCATTGAGGGAACCATGAATGCCAACATGCAGTGTGACATACTGAAACAGAGCATGATCTCCTCCCTTTGGAGTCTGGGCCACAGGGCAGTAATCCAACATGATAACTACCCCAAACACACCTCCAAGACTACCACTGCCTTGCTAAAGAAGCTGAGGGTAAAGGTGGTGGACTGGCCAAGCATGTCTCCAGACCTAAACCCTATTGAGTATCTGTGGGGCATCCTCAAATGGAAGGTGGAGGAGCACAAGGTCTCTAACATCCACCAGCTCTGTGATGTCATCATGGAGGAGTGGAAGAGGACTCCAGTGAAGCTCTGGTGAACTCCATGCCCAAGAAGGTTAAGGCAGTACTGGAAAATAATGGTGGCCAAACAAAATATTGAAACTTTGGGCTCAATTTGGACATTTTCACTTAGGCGTGTACTCACTTTTGTTACCAGAGGTTTAGACATTGGTGGTGGTGTGTTGAGTTATTTTGAGAGGACAGCAAATTTACACTGTTATACAAGCTGTACACTCACTACTTTACATTGTAGCAAACTGTAATTTCTTCAGTATTGTCATATGAAAAGATATAATAAAATATTTACAAAAATGTGAGGGGTGTACTCACTTTTGTGAGATAATGTAGCCATAACCCTTTGTTGCTCACTCCCAAAATGGACTAGGGATTATGGACTATGGGATTTTTAGTGTGCACAATGACAACTAACACAAAGCCATACTATACTGTTTGACACTTAATCATTCCAAACCAAGATTAGGCACCTTTAACCTTTCTAATTCAGAAATATTTCTCTCAGCATGCCATGCTACTTTTTACCATGGCATTTTTGCCACTGGTAAGAAGTCTGTCAGCAGCATATAACAAGCATGTAAGAGCACCATCTAACAGGCCAAATGCAAAACTACAACAGTCAAATCGCCATCTGCCAAAAATCGAAGTGCCTTATACACAGTACGCCTAAGCAAACCATAGAACAAAAAGTGGCTATTATAATTTATAGCGGACATATGCCTTGACAGCATCAGCTTAATGAAGATTTCTTATTCTGTTTTGCAGTGTTTATTCTAACAAGACGTCGGAAAAAATTACACGAAGTTCAGTGGTTTATATTTAACACTGCGCCAACAATGGGAGCCTAGTGGAGAATTTCGCAATGTAATAATATGGACTGTATTAAAATGAAGACAGAAAAAACAAAGGTAATATAAGGACAATATTTAACCTCTGCTGATTAGGAAAACAGATCTTACCACAGGTCCTGTCTTTCCACGAGGTCCTGGTGGGCCTGGTAGACCCTGGCTGCCCTATTAGAGAGAAATCAGAGGAGTTATACTTGGTATTACCGGACAATTAAACCAATAAAAAAAAAAAAAACAAACAGATTCAGTAAAAATATGCCCTGACATGAATTGATGTGTGTCTCTGTATTGCGCAAATGTGTTTTTAGTCCTGGTTCCCCCTATGCATTTTTTGTACGTTTTCAGCTTTGCAGAAACACACTACAGTCCATTAACATGGTTTCCTATCGGTCACGTTGACGTCTATGTATTTTATGGAAAGGGCCAGGGATTTTTGTCTGGTTTTTGGTTTCATAGACTTCCATGGATCAAAAATGTGTATTGAAAAATACAAAATACACTTGGAATATGAAAACTGCAATCTGCATAGGTGTCAACCAGACCTATAGGCCTCATTCCCACAGGCAGCCAAAACCGCTGAATGATGCACGTTTTTACCATCCCTGACCAAATTCCTGCCCTCCCCCCTAGACTGCAAGTTAACATTGCCAGCGAAAATGTCTGTACACACTGATGTGGTTGTGTTGTGGCAAATTCTATACAGCATGTTGCTTTTGGTAACTGGTTTGCCACCAAACATGCTTCATTCAAGTAAATAGGACCGAGTAATGACCACATCTCGTTTACACTGTTGCGGTGGGGTTTGGCAGGATTCCCCCCCCCAAAAAAAACCCCACAGACATCGAGGAGGTGCATTCGAGTCACCGGTCAACCGGCTCTAAATCCACCTCGGAAATCAAGAATTTTGAGTCACCAGAACAGTACTAGAGGAAAAATATTGCAATAGGGGCTCTTGTTCCAGTGAGAACTGTCTGACAGGGCATTTCCTACAGTTTGGAGAGATTTTCTTTGAATTACTGTTGTGTTGACAATGCAGAAATGAATGGGAAATCTCAATGGGACACAGATTGTAAAAAGCATTTCAAATTATTCCTACAAACCAAAATGAAGAAAAAATGGCCTTAGATATACTTTATTTTATTACTATTTAACAATACTGCCAATCATGTTATCAGTTGCTGGTTGTATTGGTAGGTTTGCTGCATATTGAAAAATGAGGAAAAAAAGCAAGATGAGTATAACTATTTAAAACACAACTACGGTTGACTATTTTGCATCCAAATCCTGAATAACTATAACATAAGAAAAGAGACTTGAAAATGGTCTGAGAAAAAACTTCAATGAATTTGATCACATCCCAAAAATTGCTCTTCGAGAGAATGAAAAAAAAATTACTAAAAATGAGGAGTGAAGACTGTGCTTCTGACTTCAGGTGCATAAAATAATGTAACGCCTCACCTTATCACCTTGAAATCCGACTTCTCCGGATATCCCTGGGAGTCCCTGAATGCCCTGAGTGCACATTATCAAAATAAATTACAAGGTGCATTATAATGAGAGACAAACGTACCAGGACCAGCTCATATTCCACACCAGTAATATCGAAGGACAGTGGGAACAAACTCTAATGAGTACTCAGTAGTTACACAGTATACTTAGGAGACACACAGAGAGAGGAGCATATAATACAATGGTAAACATTCGATGTCAAACACAATCAAACTCAAAAAGGAAAAAAATGTTTAGGGAGAAGAAGTTCTACAACAATTTTCATATTACAGGCAAGAAAGTCCTATTAAAGGGAAAAGGCTTGATGAAACCATACATTTAAGAAGCTAAGTCAGGGCAAAACGTTTTTTTAAATTTTGAACTAAATTTAGGGAGGGGATAGAACATATGTCAAGATTTTGTTGATGGTGAGATTTCCCCTCACCCCTGTGTATTTCAGAGCTGTCAGATAGAAAGGGAGAATTCAAGGGATATTTTATTCCCCAGTGGGGACACATTCAGGCTGCAGGTTTCCTAGTAGTTATACCGCATATAGGCAAGGGCTCTACAAAATGTGTTTTTATATTGGTCACTGTACCAATCAATTATACTGTACTATACTATGGACTGGCGATATATCAAAAAAATATTAACTTCTTGACAGCACTTAAACCCACCATACTGGCCTTCACCACTAGACGTTTTCAGTCTGTAATTTCACATTTTAAACCTGCTCTCTGCAAAGTGATCACATGACAAGAAAATGGATCCGCTGTCCCATGTTTTCTATTTTGCAAATATACAAGTGAGCTCATTTCTCTTTCAAGGTTAGCTTTTCTTGTTTTAAGGCACATGAGCATATGTATATTCTAAATTATAGCTATTTTTAGGAACAGAAAAAATTATTAAAGAGTAAGTGCACTTAAAAAATTCATCCCAGGTTTCCAAAAAAACTGTAGACCAGAAGAGCATGCAGATCAGAACAGGAACATTATATATATATATATATATACACTTTAGTTCAAACAGAAGAATCCACCAAAACACGTTTCGATAAAGAAAAACATTAATTTTGTTTCCTTGCAACCACAATCCACAGACCATTACAATTACAGGTATCAGAGACCGCATGGGATGTGAGGTCTGGGACCAAACAGAGATCATCCTCAAAAGCAGTATTAGGGTGGTCGTTATTTCCACGACGAGATAGGGTTGTGAGAAAGTGGAAAAGCTGCAGTAGCCACCAATCATCTAAGGGCAGCAAAAACATATCCCGAATAGCTGACAGAGCCTTTATTCCCCCCCCCCCCCACCCCAAATCAGACATAAAATCGCAGAGTTGATAAAAGCCATGGAGTAAAAGTTGCTTGAATCTTGCATCCATTAACCCTGGAAGAAAATTAGGGTTCCCAAGCACAGAATATAAAATGAGACGGGGTGGAGTCTGGGATGAAGGCAACCTTGCACTGTTTTAGAGCCCCCAGAGTAGCTCCTAGAAGAGGATGACTATTGAGAAAACACAAGTTGGAGAGCCCAAACCAGGGTAGGCATAGTAGAGGGACATCTGTGGAATATTGTTCAAGACCGAGCCATTGTCGGAGACCCTTACCTTTACACCAAGAGAGTGTTCTAGCCAAATGTACCACGTAAAATAACGAAGAGAATCTGGAAAGGCCATTTTTTGTAGATCTTCAGCAAGGATAGGTAAGAATGTGAGAGAGGAGGGTGGGATTTTGCCCACACAAAGCAGATAAAGGTACCATAACAATTACATTGGCCTGACATATAACACAGGACTTCAGAGGGTAGAAATGACTATACATCTCAGTCTACGGTCCAGAGGAGCGGAAAAGCTAATGGCTCTGTGACATACAAGTGCACACACTTACACACCAGTGCCTATTTGGTCAGGAACCCCCCCTAAAATAAATGCAGAATTCAATAAAGAGAATGTCCCTAGAGGAAGATGAATTCTGGATCTCAGTCCCTCAATTCTGCTTGTGCTGAGATTCATCTGGAAGTCAAGGGAAGATCCACCACCTCTACTCTGTACAGAAAAGAAGGCTTCTGCCTGGCAAATACTAAGTTGTAGAACAGGGTAAAGGAGGTAAACTATAGTTCAACATGGATGTCTCTGAATTCCTACTTCACCAAAAGAGAAAATTGAGTACTGTGCGTGATACTTTTTTTATTTGAACATACAATTTTTCAGGACAAGCTTTCGGGGTATGTCCCCTTCTTCAAGGTCCAAGCAGTACTGATTCACAAAAGTTTTAGCAGAATGTTAAAAAAAAAAAAAAGAAAAAAAATCTCAGAAAAAAGGAAAAACAAAACAAACACACACAAATCAATGTATAAGGAAATGGTTATAAAGCTAGCAGCAGAGTTCGTGAGATAAGACAGAGGGACAGCTATAGACTGGGGAGGGGAGGGGAATGACAGTCACAGAAGGGGTCGACTTTAGGATAATGAATACGGAAACCTATATCTAAATTCAGGCCGTTATTTTTTGTGTCAAAAAGAAGTATCATTCTTAGTTAAAACATTTTCCTTTCCTGGATAGTTCTGAATTTCCCTTTAAGAACTAAAACATTGAGGTCTTAAATAGTGTGGTCCGGTTGTGAGAAGTGATGTCCCACAGGTGTGCAGAAATCATCTTTAAGTTCCTTTACGGCATGTCTGTGTAAATTCATCCATGTTTGCAATTTCTGTCCTGTATCACCAACATAAGATCCTTTGCTACACCTTTTGCATTGAATGATGTACACCACATTAGAGGCACAGCTGTAGGATACCATGATAAGGTCCCATTTGTGTGTGTGTGACACTTTTGGATAGATCAACCTGGCTGCACAGTTTGCAGCGTTTTTTTATTGCAGGGTTTGCTTTCATTATTTGTGACTTCATAATCAGAGTGAAGTTTCCTGCTGATTAGTTTAGGTCTGTGATTGGGTGGTTGTCTGAAAGCCAATATTGGGGGCTGTTGGAATATTTCTTTCAGAGTTTCATCTTCTGTTATAATGGGTTGTAAATCTTTGATTATCTTTTTTATCCCTTCTAGTGCTGGGTTGTATGTGGTGACTAGAGGTACACGGTTATTTGTTTTTTTCTCTTTGTATTGGAGTAGATTTTCTCTTCGGGTTTTCAAGGCCATGTTTATGCTGTTGATGGCTTTGTCTTTGTACCCTTTCTTTTTTTTAATCAGAGAAAGGTTTATCAGAAAGAGAACATGTACACGTCATCAAATGGACCGAAATAATGTTTTACATCGTACATAAACTACGTTCATTGCATTTACATCGGTTGTTTAGTACAATATAACAACACTGTTCGGTTAGACCAACATTAACATAGGAGGAGTATGTTCCAGTATTTCACAAAGCTCCATCGAGCAATCTAACCAACTGATTGGCTGTACAGGAGCACAACATTAACTTTTCCTATTGCTCTGAAAGTGAAGTAGGAAAAAGTAGAGAAGAAGAAGAAAAGAAAAAGAGAAAAGAAGAAAAAAAAAGGGGATAGAAAATAACGTAAGGTTTTATTTCTCCATAGATCTCTACATATCTCTCCCCTTGTGAGATTTATGTGCTCGTTTTGGTTGTGGTTGTTTTGGGTCAGCAAAGAAAGGGTGTCTTGTCATTGCCTCACTAGTACCACTTCACAGTGAAGGCCCCTGTAGAAGTATCTCCTTTATTAATTGATGCGGGGCTAACCCTGGGATGTCTAGCCATTGTTGCCACGTTTTGTAAAATTTATTGGGTAACTTTCTGTGAGTATAGGTAATTTTGTCCCTGCTAAGCACATTATTAATTTGCTCTATCCAAAGTGTTTTAGTGGGGATTCTGGCCTTAATCCAGAAAACGAGAAATTGGCTTACGGGCGATGTAACAAACTTTACTCCTCCAGCGCCCCCAGGAGACAAACCAGTGGGTCCTTAGGGAGTGGAAATCGATACACTTGGGATATTGTATCTACAACTTCAGACCAGTATCGGAACAATTTTGGACATTTCCACAGCATGTGTATTAGGGTACCTTCATCTCTTCTGCATTTTGGGCATAGTGGCGAGTCCCGCCTTCCCCATTTGTGAAGCTGCACTGGAGTCCTATATGCTCTATGCAGTAAATACATATGGGGCGATTTCTGGGATGTGGAGACAGACCAGGGGTGCATTCTCAAGGCACGTACCCCAGACTTCCCCATCTATTGGGCCTATGTCTGTCTTTCTCCCATCCCCATCTACATGGCAATAAAGCTGCATTATGGGAGGAGTGTAACAGAATGGAGTAACCCCTAGAAATCATACCCCTCTTATTCTGTTCCAGGAGTACATCACCCATGAGAGTATGGTCCGCAGGGGTCAGGGTAATCACTCATGAGAGTATGGTCCGCAGGGGTTTTGTACCCTTTCCT
The DNA here is from genome assembly GCA_018402905.1 of Glandirana rugosa. NCBI lineage: Eukaryota > Metazoa > Chordata > Amphibia > Anura > Ranidae > Glandirana > Glandirana rugosa. The sequence goes on from BLSH010328943.1 coordinate 122,170, forward strand.
ATGGAAGGAGTCTGCCAGTGTTTTGAGATGTTTATCTCGGTCTTCTGGGTCTGAACATATTCGGTGGTATCTGATGGCCTGGCTGTGTATGATGGCCAGTTTAGTGTGTTGGGGGCGAAAACTGGAACTATGGAGATGGCTGCATCGGTCAGTCGGTTTTCTGTATATCGAAGTGTGAAGCTGGTCATCCCTGATGCATACTGTAGTGTCTAGGAATTTGACATGTGTTTGAAAAATCAATTTTTAGTCTGATAGGATAGGTGAAAAGTGTTAATCAATGAAAAAAACAGTTTTAGACTTTCTTCACCTTCAGTCCATATCATAAAGATATCATCAATATAGTGATAATATCTGTATGGCTTATGTTGTATGCTGTTTAGGAATTTGTCCTCTAGGTCAACCATAAATAAATTTGCATATTGGGGTGCCATTTTACTTCCTATAGCTGTACTCATACACTGGAGATAGAGCAATCCAGCTTGATCCTGCCACAGACCAGCAGCTACCACTCCCAAGAGACTTTGCAAGCACTCCTATCTTGCGGCTACTGTTGCAACTCTAGTGGTCCCTGAGTCTGGGCTGTATGAGAGGTCTCCCTCTGCATGTCAGGCTCACATCCAAGGTACATGACAGCAGGAAACTCGCAGAGTGTGTTCATGACTAACATTTTTTCTACAAGGCCTGAGATATGTTCAGTAAGTGTATGCATACCTGTTATGATGGGTCTGCCTGGATTTTCTGGCTTGTGAATCTTGGGCAGCATGTAGAAGTCTCCAATTTCTGGATTATCTGGAATCGCATAAGTTCTGAATGTAGGTGGCTTGGTATTGTTGTAATGAGACCTTTTAATTGTTTAGTAAAATCCTGGGTCGGGTCTCACAAACTCTGCTGCAAGCTTTATTACCATTGCCTTATACATTGATTTGTGTGTGTTTGTTTTTCCTTTTTTTTTTCTTTTCCCTCAGAGATTTTTTTTTTTCTTCTTTTTTTTTTTTTTTTTTAACATTCTGCTAAAAATATTGTGACTCAGTACTGCTTGGACCTTGAAGAAGGGGGACACACCCTGAAAGCTTGTCCTGAAAAATTGTATGTTAGTGCAAATAAAGTAAAGAAGTATCACGGACAGTACACAATTTTCTCTGTCGCAATTGCACTATTATGGCTACAACCACCTCAAGCATTACTTCACCAAAAGAAAAGTTGTAATATACAAATGTAGTGTCCATTCAATGGTAAGTCCAAAACTACTATTGGTGTTGGGTACTTGAGCGTTACACTTTTATCATTAACACTTGCTTCTTTAAAACAGAGAAAAACTTTGTGCGACTATAATGTAATTCTGATGATATACGCGATTTCACACCGGGTGGCAAAGAAAACTATTTGTGCCCAGCAGAAAAGGTACAGTGTAGCTGCATATTTTGTGGTCAGTGACTGGGCCCTTATGAGCACTTGATGGATAGGCCATCATGAAAGAACAAATACATTCTCTCCACATATGAAATCAATGACCAAACTGCAGAAAATTACACTGGAAGCACAATATTTTTCTTAATACATTTTAACAACCAATTAATGAGTTTAGAAATTAGTGGGCTATGCCTCTAATACCCTACTCAATCCCACTATGTTCTTAAAAGGCAACAAAGATGGTTCTCTACTGACCTGGCCAATGGGACTTATGGACTTAGAAGGCGTTCTCTTTATCTAGTAAAATATTTTCCCTTTAACATCAATGCCATAGTAGATTTCCATTGCTTGAGAGAAATATTCACTTGCTCTGCTTGTTTTAGGAGTCTTTTATTTAGGTCTACATTAGAGATTTGTAACTGTCAGATAAACCAGATCTTCCATTGGAAACTCAGGCTGATTAAGATTCTAGCTGAAGAGGAAATTAGCAGCTAAAAAAAATCATTTCAGAAATGCCAAAACACTTCACTGAATATTTAATTAGAAAGTATTGGACTGAAGGGCCCTGGGGAAAGATCTTTAACCTTCTGCTTTGGTAAGTAATTAGTTGAATAACCGAATGTTACTTCATACAGAGGGTAAAACAGCTACAACTGTGCGTTCAGACAATGAACAAGTTAAAGGGAAACTTGTACTAAAAAAGAGGCTACAATTGCAAAATGCAAGTTGTCTGGTTTTCCATAACAACTATGCAGATCAGGGGTTGTACTTTTCTCTGACTTTGCTGCATGCTTGCTCCAGGTCAGAAGCATTAGACAGCCATACAAGTCACCCTATCCAAGAGCTCCACAAGCACTTGGAAAAACAACATTGCAGACAAGTGGGGTAGACGGCCAGGAAGATCAAGTTAATGGCCATGCCCCAGGAACTACATGTGCACAGAGCAGTTTTTGGAACAGTACACAGAGTCAGGGCTGAGCGTGTAGCCACGTTTGTTAGTTAATGTGCATATGCATTAGAGTGAATTGGTGTGCACATCTGGTACTGGCTTTCGGCATAACATAACTAAAGGGAATTGCTGACTGGTCATCAGTGACCTGTGACGAGACCTGCACCCTGGTTATCCTGTGCTTAGAAACTGGTTTGCCTTCCGACTCCACTTGATTCTGATCTCCTGTTGCTGACCCTGACTTATGTTCTGACGCCGTTCTCTGCCAGTTATATTTATGCTTCCACTGCCTGTCTGATATTGACCTCGGCCTGGCTCTGGACCCTGCTACTGCCTTCTGAAGTATAACCTCTTATGCCCAGCTGTTGCTGACTCTGGCTCACTTTGACTACAGCTTTGATTCCTGCATCTGCATCACGTTCCAGTGCTCTATCTGCGTGACACTATTCTGCACATGTTCCAGTCCTGAATCTACAACATTCCATCAATATCTAGACTATCATCTGAATGCCCATAGTGTCAGGACCTACCACAGGAACCCGTGCCACTTCTCGTCCTGCCACAACCTCTCACCAACTCTAGGGGGTATTGAATAAGAGGTTTAAGGGAAGCCCTCTTGTGAGCTCAGCATCTACCAGGTATGGGACAGGAACAAACTTCCCAAGAACAATCCAGTGCCTAGTTACATACTCTAATCTCAACTGGAAAACTATAGCTGTAAGGGTTGGTGGCTGTGCACAAAACCTAAAACAACTCTTAGTGACAAATAGGTTATTTCTCCGCTTATCATTCAGGGGGATATTTATGCCTCTTTCTACCCTATCTTGCCTGCATAATTTTTCTCAACGTACTGAACATGCCCCCCCAAGTATGTTATAATTCTCCATGCTGCATTCTTCTGGTTTAAGTCTGTATCACATTTGTCTCCAATTGAGAGTAAGCCACCAAGACATGATTCATGGTTAAGAGGGGAAAAACCAGATTAAATGCTTCTAGTTCCCCTCCTCCTTTTTATTGGCAGCTACTTCAAGTGCAGAACTCTGGAAGGCTGAAATTACAGAGACTTTCTCTATTACTGCTACTAGATGAGAGATGAACAGCATTACACAGGAACACAGGCCAAGGTCCTTGAGATAGGAAAATGCCAATGAGAGCCAGAAGCATTAGCTGAATGTGGAATACTAGGAGACAGTAATTAACTCCAAACTAAGGCATTCATCAAGGGAGAACAACAAGAAAATGGTTATAGAAAGCCCCCCACCAACTGATTTCTCTACATTATCTTCACAGGAATTCTGCTTCAGTAACAGAAATGAACCAATGATAGAGGATGCAAGATGGGTGAATTTGTTTCTTTAACACACAATTTTCTCATGAGCATATAAATAAGAAACAGCCTAGGACAGACAGTGTGTTAAGCCTACAACACCTGTCCTTAACCTCCCTCCCCTTCCAATGTTAGAGATGAGGAGGATGGAGAAGAACTGGGAAAGCTACTAAGAACGCCATTTGAGATTTGCAGAAAATGTCCTTAGCCTTAAAAAGATAATAAATTTAGCCACCACATATAATGCCGGCTATAGACGGTTCGAATCTCGGCTGAACTGGCCAAGATTCGAACCATGTATGGGCAAGGCTGAATGTACACAAGTTGATCAATTACCGGGCGAACACAATGGCTCCACAGGAGGGATTGTCCCATCAACAATGCCTGTGCTGATAGGGGAAGAGATTTTCTTTCTTGTAACGTGTGATTGCAGGAAAGAAAATTGCTTCATCTATGACCAGCTTTAGGATTGGTAAACCGCAATACAACTAGATTTTTCAGGGATCTGTAAAATCCTTTTCTTGGATACAGGACACAGGTTTTACATCATAACAGATGGTTTATAGGGGAGGGGGGGTCCTGTATCCGGTACTGTACTCCATAAGAAAAAGGGATTTTATTATAACTTACCGTAAAATCCTTTTCTCTGAGTTCACTGACAGACGCAGCTCTTCTTAAATGACACGTGGGTTTTATGTCGTCCTATCAGGAGAATGGTTAGGATTTCGACCAGTATCTACTTCGTTAAAAGAAAGGACGTTAGTGTGCAATGTTCTTTCTTTTAGAGAAGGGGATAGTCGTGTCCGTAACAACTACCCTGTTAGGGAGGACACCTCGGTAACACAAGCGGGCCA
>BLSH010328943.1:130725-157945 GCA_018402905.1 Glandirana rugosa
CTTAACCAGGAGAGTCTATGACTCCTCCTGGTCCCCCGGAGTCACCGCGCGCTGTTCCGTTAACATCGCCGCGATTAACGACTGTAAGCGGTCTGAGACACGTAACGAGTCAGACTCCTCCGCGTCTGAAGTTGAAAACAGACACCCAGATACTCCGGAGGATTCAGGGGATCCCGAAAAGGGATACTAGTTAAAAGTTGAAGTCTGCGCCTCCTCAGACTGAGCAATGCACAGAGTCTGGCGAATGTCAGCAATTAGCGCCGCTACAATTGCCTTGTCGCGCGCCACTGAGGCCCCCTGGTCCTCCTCAGTATCTGAGAGGACCAATTCGCCCTCAGAGTTCCACGGGGGTTCCCGTGACAACCGAGGCGACTTCATGATCAGAATCCTCGCCTGAGGAGACATTGGGGGCCAAGTGCTTAGCGGGGGCTCAGGGGCCGGAGCAGTAACCTTAGGAATGAATTCCACAAAAAGAGCCCGCAAAATGTCCAAAGTGACCGCAGGGGCTTGTGCGGAGCGCTGCTCTGCCGGCTCAAAAGCAGAGGGCGCTGCAGGGTCCATAGCCGCAGCGTCGCCATCCCCAGATATAGGCCTGAATGGGACGCCCCCCCCACGTAGTCATCTCCACCACCTGAAACCAACCAGGGAGCCTGGGAGGACAAGCCCACTGATACTAACACCCCACGGAGCCAGCCAAACCTGCTGCTTGTATCCCTGTAGCCCGTCAGCGCTGTGAGAGAAAAAAGCGCGCCTGGGGACTGTACCACACGTGCAGTTGCCGCTTCTCACAGGGCGCAATACTACAAACCGCCACCGGGGAGAAAATGGCGCCCGCGCAACACGAGCCAACCGCCGCAAAATGGCGGCGGGGCTAAACTGCAATCCGAACGAACGTTCCCAGCGGGAACACCGATACAGGCCCAGGGCCCCTTGAATCACAAGTGTGACGCCGTGCGAACGCGGCAGGCCAGGGGGGGGCTGGGGGTGGAAGGGTGGGGGGGTTTGGGGGGGCAACCCAATTACTAGGTGCACCCCTGACAGGGAAAAAGCTACCGCTAAATTTTAACTGCCCCGGATGCCGCTCCCCACGCCCTAAGGCGGGGGAGGGTCCACTCACCAGTCCGACGGGCGTTGCGGGTAGCCACCCGAAGCAGACTTTCCCCCCTTGTCCCGGGAAGGATTGCTGCTGGCCAAGGCCACTGGAAAGGCAAAAGCCAGACACTGGGCCCAAGTGGCAACAGCCACAGGCTGCCCGCACGGAACGGGCACTGAGCGACGCAGACCTGTCAGTTTAGGGTAGGTCGCCAGGAGGTGGCCGGGCAGGGCAAGCTTTGGATTCGTGATATCCGCTCTATGCCAAGGCCGGCTACTTGATAGAAGTCTTCATCTTTTTCATAGAGAAAATAAAAGCATAAAAACGCAGGTCCCATAAGGGAACACAGTCAACTCCTTTGCACTAGGCAAGCAAAACTGAATGCTATTGGCCAGCAGGGGGTTTTATAGGCTCAGGTGAGGACGGCCCCCATGGGAGGGGCCAGCCTATACCTGATGCTTTTGCATCTGTTTTGCCTAGTCACTCCTGATAGGACGACATAAAACCCATGTGTCATTTAAGAAGAGCTGCGTCTGTCAGTGAACGTAAGAGAAAAAGGATTTTACAGGTATGTAAAAAAAAAAAAAAAAAATCCAGTTTTCTTTATCGTACATTATAGGACGCAGGTTTACACCATATAGTTGGAACAGTAAAACAAAAACAGTAAAAAGAGGGAAGGGTACCCAATAGGCAAAAAAAAAAACAGTAAAGCTGACAACTAGCTTAACAAGGCTAACCTAGGTTCAAACAACAGCCTGCAAAAGCTTGTGGCCAAAACTAGCATTAGCCTGAAGAGCCACACAGGAAAACTTAGCAAAAGTATTCATTTAAGTCCATGTAGCAGCTTTGCAAAGTTATGCAAAAGAAGCATTTAATCAGCCTTAATCATCGATCCCAGTAGAATGAACCTTAATCAGAAAGGAAGGCATAATGCTTATGCCCATATGGGCATAAGCTCAAGAAATGAGCAGGCAATTGTGGATCTTGATAACAAACAACCACGTTTGACTCCCTGATGCAAAACAAAAATCAAATCCAATTTTCGTACCATGTCCAAAACAATGAGGAGCTGCTTCCTTGGGACCCTTTGGGGATGGGCACAGGGAAGGAAACTATATCCTCATTTGAAAAAAAATCTGAAAATACCTTTGGGAAAAAGAAAATATTGGGATGAAGCACTGCTTTTGTCCCTATATAAAACAAAAATGTTTTTTTGCAGGATAGGACAGTCAATTCCGAAACCCTTCTGGTAGGGGCAACAACCAGGAAATCTACCTTATGTGCAAGATCCGAGGGAGGACCCCAAATCAGTTCTAAGGGTGGCTTTTGTAGGATAGAACATACCAAAGCAAGGTCCCACAGTGTCACTAGAGTTGGAAGAGATAGGGTGATATGAGTAAACCCTTGAATAAAAGCTTTCATTAAAAAGACTGCAAGGGCAGAGGTCTGTAGAATAAAATGGTCAAAGCTGAGACCTGATTCTTCAGGTCTTACAAGGACAATTTCTGATCCAGCCCCGACTGCAGGAATGCAAGCAAATGACCCATAAAAAAATGGTGAAGGTTGAAGTTCCTCTGCTCACACCAATGGAATTACGCCTTCCAGGTATGAAGAAACTTTCTAGTCTTGAGAAGTATAGGAATCACCAATTCAAAGACACCCCTCTCATATAGGACCTGGGCTTCAACACCCATGCCATTAAAAAAGCAATCAACCACGAAGATAGATAATGCACAAGGCCTAGATAGATGATCAGAACAGTCAGGAAGGGGCCAGGCTAGTCATGTGAAGGATGTCCGAGAACCAATCCCTTCTTGGCCAATCTGGGGTCACCCAGATCACTGTGGCCCTTTCCACCTCAATCCTGGGACCATGAAATGTATTGAAGCAGCAGGTGTGGGGGGGGGGGGGATGCATAAATCAGATGTAATTGATCCCACAAAGTCACCAGAGCATCCATCATCAACACTGGAGGGCTTCTTGGCCTGGACACAAACTGGGTCGGTTTTCCATTGAACCTGGGCACCAGAAGGTGTCCAGGCCCCCCACCCCACTCGAATGAAGGGAGGATCTTAAAGAATTTGACTCCCCTGTAGGCAGATCTTCTGATTTGTATAACACCTGGAAGAAAAGCACTTATTGCACCACGTACTCATGAGAATCACCCCACGCTGGGTCCAGTGCATATGCAGCTTACAGGCCAGCCTTGCTCCTCTTTTGTGTGTGGGGCCTGGAGAAGTCCTCACAGTAATAAACTGGGAGGCACTGATCCAGAAACTGACATCCATTGCCGCAGTAGTTTGGGGGCAGTTAGTAGGAGATTTGATAGAAGAATGCAGGATTTCTATCTTCCTCACGTGGAGGTGAGTGTAAAGGAGCACCCAATGTACAATAAACGTGAATATAAAGATGCTTTATTGGGAAAACAGATGACAGAAATAAAGGCAATGGGTCTCGGGGGACAGGGGATTCCCCTTTCCTCAAGGCTGCTGTTAAATGTTATTGAAAAAAGATCCAGATGGGGTTTGTCTGAGACGTGAACATTGGATCTATGATTGTCCAAATGTCAGCTGCAGTTTGAGAGGCAGCAATGAGCTGAATCAGGACCTTTTTTCAATAACATTTAACAGCAGCCCTGAGGAAGGGGGGGGGGGAGGGAGTCCTCTGTCCCCCAAAATGCTTTGGCTTATTTCTATCATTACTCTCAATAAAGTGTTTTTATATTCACATTTATTGGGCGCTCCTTTACCTTAACCTCCTTTGATCACTACGGGAACGACCACTAGGCCACACAACCCAAGGTAGCAACCCAGTCCCACAACAAGGCCCACCAACTCTCCAAAATACCTCACCTTCACGTGCTAGCAAAAAAAAAAATGAGGATCACATGGTAGGAAGGGTTATATGAGGGAGTGGTGACATCACCATGGGATGCTGGGATAGCTGAGGAACACAAATCTTGTGAGAAGATGCTCCAGCACTGAGCAGGAGTGTCCTCTCGCAGAATTTGGGATCTTTAGCTTTCCTAGGATTCAACGGTTAGGCCCAGTGGCTTCACCCCAGCTTTCAGCACGCTTACCTGGGTGAGGCAAATTATTTACATTGTTTTGGTCATTTACATTAGCTTTTACATAGGGATACATGCAAGATAAGCGGTCCTTATATTTTAATGTAAGGTACGCTTTAGGAAGTGGTAAAATGTGTGGAAAAACTGGAGGGTCTGCCTTCTATAATCTGAACTAAGGGAGGGTCTGCCTTCTATAATTGTGATACACCAGCTGTAATAAGAGAAAACCTGTATCTCATTCCACCCCCTCAGAATTCTGGCCAACATATCATGAGCATGAAGCATTTGCTGCTGTGAGCCTAAAGATGGTACTGGGAAAAGCACTAAACCAAATTCACTGGGAAAATTGCAATAGTTACAAGAAAGTAAGTAACATCTTAATTTTATTGACAGTTCAAAAATCTTAGCTGGCTAAGTTTGAATAAAATGCTTTGTGTAGCATTCAAAGTATTTTTCCCAAGTATTCTAAAACTCACTGTCAGAAATACAAGATGCAGCAGCCATGAAAAAGGTTTTTGTATATACAGTACTGTGTAAACATTTTAGGCAGGTGTGAAGAAATGCTGTAAAAAAAAGAATGCTTTGAAAAATATATATTTGAATTGCTTATTTTAATGCAAAGCCAGCAAACAGAAGAAAATCTAAAGCAAATCAATATTTGGTGTGACTACCCTTTGGCTTCAAATTAGCACCAATCCTTACACTTGCAGAGTCAGGAATTTTGTAGGATTAAAGTCAGGTGTATGATTAACCAATTATACTAAGCGGGAGCTAATGATAATCAATTTCATATATAGGTTGAAACACAATCATTAACTGAGACAGAAATAGCTGTATAGGAGGCTTACAACTAAGCGAGGAACATCCAAACTCTGCTACGAAGGTGAGGTTGTGGAAGACAGTTTCATTTCACAGGTCATACACCAACGCAAGACTGAGCAATAAGCACAAGGTAGTTATACTGCATTTGCAAGGTCTCTCCCAGGCAAAAGACTTCAAAGCAGACTGGGGTTTCAACATATGCTGTTCAAGCTCTTTTGAAGCACAAAAACGGGCAGCTTTGAGGACCATAGGCACAGTGGTCGGCCAAGGAAACTTAATCCAGCAGATGAATGATGATCATGCTTACTTCTCTTCAACATCAGATGATGCCCAGGAGTGCCATCAGCCGAGAACTGGAGGAAAGCAGTGGGACCCAGGTATACACATCTACCATCCCGGAGAGGTCTGGCCAGAAGCGGTCTTCATTGAAGGATTGCAGCCAAAAAGCCATACCTCTGACATGGAACCAAGGCTAAGAGACTCAACTACAGTGGGCAAAATAATTATTTGATCCCCTGCAGATTTTGTAAGTTTGCCCATTTACAAGGAAATGAAGGGCCTATAATTTTTATCATAGGTGTATATTAAATGATATAGACAGAATATCAACCAAAAATCCAGAAAAAACACGATACAATGTTATAAATCGAGATGCAGTTCAGTGAGTAAAATAAATATTTGATCCCCCCAAAAAAAACCTGACTTAGTAGGTGGTAGAAAAACCCTTGTTGGTAAGTACATTGGTAAGACGTTTCTTGTAGTTGGTTACCAGGTTTGCACGCATCTCAGGAGGGATGATCCTAATGTGCTTCTTCTTGAGCCACTTGTTGCCTTGGCAGTATGTTTTGGGTCATTGTCATGCTGGAAGACTCATCCACAACCCATCTTCAGTGTTCTGGCTGAGGGAAGAATGTTCCCATCCAAGATTTTCCAATACATGGCCCCATCCATTGGCCCCTCAATGCGGCAAGGTCGGCCTTTACCATTAGTAGAGAAACAACCCCAAAGCATCAGGTTTCCACCACCATGCTTGACTTTAGGGATGGTGTTCTTAGGGTCATAGTCAGCATTTTTCTTCCTCTAAACACGGCGAGTTGAGTTAATGCAAAAGAGCTCAATTTTGGTCTCATCTGACCACAGCACCTTCTCCCAATCCTTCTATAAAATAATTTAGATGATCATTGGCAAACTTCAGATCCTGTATATGTGCCTTCTTGAGGAGGGGGACCTTGCTGTTGCTGCAGGATTTCAATCCATGGCGGCGTATTGTGTTACCAATGGTTTGTTTGGTGACTGTGGTCCCAACTGCCTTGAGATAATTCACAAGTTCTTCCCGTGTAGTTATGGGCTGATCCCTCACTTTTCACATGATCATTACCCCATGAGGCGAAATTTTGCATGGAGCTCCAGACAGAGGGCGATTGATGGTTATTTTGTATTTCTTCCAATTGCGAATAATTGCTCCAACAGTTGTCTCCTCACCAAGCTTCTTGGTGGTGGTCTTGTAGCCCATTCCAGCCTTGTGGAGATCTACGTTGTCCCTGTCATCCTTTGACAGTTCTTTGGTCTTGCTCATGAGGATGAGGTTGGAATGGAAAAAAGATTCTGTGGACAGGTGTCTTTTATACACGTAACACTGTATACTGATCTGGCACCCTCCTTTGTTTACATGTCTTGAGAGGATCCCATACCCATCGAGAAGCTGCCAGTGACTGCACATGTCTTTTCTCCTATCAAGCTTATCACCTTCCTGCAAATGTCTTCTATGGATTTTAAATTACTATTTGTCTGCCAGAGTGCTGACTCACCTGCTAATCAAGTGAGTGATTTGTGTTGTTGATGACATTTGCATCATGTGTTTTTCTGGACTTTTGGTGGATATTCTGTCTCTATCATTTAACTAGTTCCCCACTGCACGCAGTATATTTACTGCGGCGGTGTGGATGCTTCCCACGAATTGTTGTAAATAAGCATCGATCTGTGGGTGGCCGCTAGGGGGCGCGCCCGCTGTGCTCCTGAGGAGTGTGCTCGGGCGGACCCGATGTCCGTCGGCGAGCTGCGATGAGCGCCCACAGCTAAAGAACGGGGGAACCGCCGATGTAAACACGGCGGTTCCCCGCTCTGGAGATCTACTGATCCCTGTCATGGGGATCAGTTAGATCTCTTATGCCCAAGGTAGCCCAGCCCCCCCACAATTAGAACATACCTAGGGAACACAGTTAACCCTTAGATCTCCCTCTGCAGGTTAACCCCTTTACTGCCAGTGACATTTATACAGTAATCAGAGGACATTTACATTTCTGATCGCTGTATAAATGTCATTGGTCCCAAAAAAGTGTCAAAATGGTCCGACATGTCCGCCCCAATATCGCAGTACCACTAAAAATCGCAGATCGCCACCATTACTAGTAAAAAAAATAAATAAAAAACCCAGAAATGAATTATCATCTGTAAATTCTGCCACTTTTGCGCAAACCAATCAATAAACGTCGATTGCGATTTTTTTTTTACCAAAAATGTTTGAGGAAGAATAGAAATTGGCCAAAACCGATGAAAAAAAAAAACATTTCTTAATTTTTTTTTTGGATTTGTATTTTAGCAAAAAGAAAAACTTTTTTTTTTTTGCAAAATTGTCGCTCTTCTTTTGTTTATAGCGGTGATTAGAAATGACGCAGAGGCGATCAAATACCACCAAAAGAAAGCTCTATTTATGTGGGAAAAAAAGGACATAAATTTCGTTTGGGTACAACATCGCACGGCCGCACAATTGTCAGTTAAAGCGATGCAGTGCCGAATCGCAAAAAGTGCTCTGGTCCTAAAGTGGGTAATCCTTCCGCGGCTGAAGTGGTTAAAATACACTTATGATAAGAATTATAGACCCATCATTTCTTTGTAAGTGGGCAAACTTACAAAATCTGCAGGGGATCAAATAATTATTTTCCTCACCGTATGCATGAAAACATAGGAACTGGGATGCAGAAAAATGGCAGCAGGAGGTCAAAATGTGAAAAGAATTGGCTGTAATAGTAGGCAGTTTGTTTGCCGAAGGGCTGGAGGATGGTACAATAATGAGTGTCTGCAGGCAACAGTGAAGCACATGGAGGCTTGTTGCAAGTTAAGGGCTGCATTTCTACAAACGGAGTTGGAGATTTGGTCAAGAAGAATAGTGTCTTTAATGCGGAGAAATACAAGCAGATACTTATCCATCATGTCATACCATCAGGGAGGAGTGCGACTGGCCCCAAATTTATTCTGCAGCAGGCCAACAAAACAATGACCCCAAACATACAGCCAATGTCATTAAGAACTATCTTCAGATTAAGAAAAACAAGGAGACCTGGAAGTGATAGGTTGGCCTCCACAGAACCCTGATCTCAACATCGAGGCAACCTACATTTACAGAAGGTCTGTGGTTAGTTCTCCAAGATGTTTGGAACAACCTGCCTGCTGAATTCCTTCAAAAACGGTGTGCAAGCGTAGCTAGAAGAATTGATGCAGTTTTGACGGCAAAGAGTGGTCGTACCAAATGTTGAGTTGATTTGGATTTCTCGTCTGTTCATTTACTTTCTGTTTTGTTCATTGATAAAAATAAACTATTAACACTTCTATTTTTGAAAGCATTCTTAATTTACAGCATTTTGCACGCCTGCCTAAAACTTTTGCACGGTACTGTATTTTTTTTTTTTTTTTAAGAATACTACAGTCATGTAACTATCTCTATACATGATACAAGAGACTAGCTGGCACTCTAATACAGGAGCATGGCAAACATGAAAATGCCAATCACTGTTACCAATCAGAATCTAGCTGTCATTTTCCCACTGCAGGTTGGAAGTTGAAATGAGCTGACTGCTTGGGCGTTTATTATTTCTTCCTGGAATTACATATTAGGCAAAGTAAATATTCCCTTAAACACAAACAGCAAGTCAGCAAAAATCTCTTCTAAGGGGAACATTTTGAAATGTTTTGATCATTATGGGCCTTGTGTATAAAAAAATGTCTGAAACAAGAGTGTGAGTAATTATCTACAGCATGCAGATACATACATTGTCTTCTCTAGCTCACGTTAAAAGAAATGACAGCTGAATTTCAACTGGGTGTGTACATGAGCCAAGACGTAATTTAAGTTGTGTACTATGATATACTACAGACTGCCTCACCTTTTTCATTTGACTTAAATCACACACTGCAAAACACCTGGTATCCCCATTTAGTAGCCCTGCACCCGTGTGTAAAAAAAAAAAAAAAAAAAAAAAAAAAAAAAAAAAAAAACTTCCTGTCGGATCCTGGGATAGTTGAGGATCCCAACTCAAATCTCACAAGAACACACTTTTGCATAGTGCATTTTTATGAGGTTTTGGTCAGCAGCTTTTGCAACAACATCACTATGGCCTAAAGCTGTATATATACACATAGATTTCTTTCAGCCTGCGGGCTAAATGAAAGGAATCTAAGGCTGGGTTCACATATTCTGTGGCCCACAGTATGGAGTCCGGTGCATCCCTGTTCATCCGGCCTGAATTCACACCTGAATCGGAACCAAAGACGTACAGGACCCTTTTTAAATGCGGACCCAAGAGGCTGTTGTAGGTACAGAGAGGGGCTAACTCCATAATAATGGTACCCATAGCTTTGATGTGTAATGTCCATCAAACTCATAGATGTAATGGTCAAGTGCCCACAAACCTTTAGGCCATATAGTGTGTTCTTATGCTAGCATAATAAAAAGTAAAATTAATTTTTATAATTTCTGATCACAAAATACCTTAATACATTAAAATAATGATAATATCAACAAGGCTGAGAAAATAATCAAAATTACAGTTTTTATCACAAATAAGCACCTAATGGTTCCCTAAACCACAGTGATTGGGTTTTAGAGGACAAGTTACTCTATGTTGTTTTCATACTTTAGAAGCAGGTACATAAAAGGAAAAAGGGACCATTTCATACTTGGCTGAAAACAAACCGCAACAGGCCACAAAAATTTGCATGTACTTTTGAACCAAAACATCAAGCTCTGGATGCTGTCCAACTAAGAGCAATGCATACATCATGTTGGAGGAGAACCTTCATTCATACACCTGTGGAAGCCTCAAGCTGGATACATGAATTTGTCTGGCCACCCAACCCGGCTCCCTATTACATTGCTACAAAGAAATGATGGCATTGTAAATCGTTACTTTACTTTTCAACTACATGAAACATATACTTCAGAAAGTCATATGTGTTATTTGGTCATATTAAGGCATATGCATGCATACCTCCCAACTTTCTGAGATGGAAATGAGGGACACCTATTAACAAAAGTATGTAGGCATAGGACACACCCTCTGCCACGCCCCAATAAAAGGAGAATAGTACAAAAAATGATTGGTTAAACCCACAAGTGCTTTTGTACCACTGCTATTCCTTTTATGTTAACTTTTGGGATTTACAAATGCTGCAATTTAGAAATTGAATGAAAGGTTTAGCACCATAAAACTCTTTTTGATAATTAGTGCTTTTTATATACAATTATATAGATCAGATTAAAATGAGGGACAAATGAGGAGGAAGGAGGGACAGAGGGACTTTGTTCCAAATGAGGGACATTCCCTTGAAATCAGGGACAGTTGGGAGCTATGTGCATGTACTGATTAAAATTAGACAATTAAATTCTCAAGGCTATTTTTCCAAAATAGGCGAGAAAATAAAAACAAGCGGTAAAGTGGTTGGCATGGACTAACAACATCCTTTTCTTCGGTTACATTCAATTGTCTTCCTAACTAGCAAGTGTCCCATGTTGATATGATACATGCATTAAGCAATTGTAACTGGGTGAAGCCCAGGTTTGCTTTAAAGAGGATCTGTTGCCAGACTATAGATACTTAAAGAGTATGTCAGCAAGTGTGAATCCCTGTACAGTAGGGGTTTATTTCTGTGTGCATGTGTAGGGTTGTGAGCATAGAAGCTTTGCAAGACATGCAAGGACAAGAATGCCTATGCGCATAAGCAAGCAAGGGACCTCAGCCCACTCATGCACGCCCAGAGATTCTGGTGCCCTTTGACCTATTTAATCTGGAGATCTGCCTAGCCTCATTCCTGGATTTTCTTCAGCTCTGGTTCCTGCATTAAGAGTTCCAGAAAGTCAGCTTACCAAGTTAATGATTCAGCTATGCCTGACACCGCCTCTTTGGATCACTCTGCCTGGATTTCTGACCACAATTCGGTCTTCTGACTTGGTACCTCACTGTCAGCATGCTGCCGACTCCTGTCTGTCCTAACCTTGAACTTGATAGGGCTTCTGCACCTGTGTGCTTAACTGCTGCCGAACACAGCTTGTGACCTGACCCCATACTAACACTTGGAGGATTCTTGTGTTCCCAAGTTCAGGTTCAACACTCCAGCTTCCTGACACCTGTGCCCTTCTACTGCCCTCATGAAGTCGCTGTCTCCACTATCAGGGGTGCTTGGATGAAAATTATGCAAGAGGCCACCCTTGTCATCTCGAGCTCCACAGTACAGTGCATGACAGGATTACTCCACTTTCGTAGGAAAAAAAATATAGTAAATAAAAAATGCAAAGCATATGCAGTTGCTACACAAACTGTGTTGTAAACACTTTTATTGAAAATTAACTTTCCTTTTCAATCTGCAGCCGGTCTAATTTTCTGTAAAATTCAATGTAGTAAGGCAATTTGGAGGTGTTTTGTACATTGTTGCTATATAGAACACCCCCAGAAATGTCCTTACCGGCTTGTGTGATTGGCTCACAAGATAAAAGTGAAAATTTTAGGAACCCCCTTAATAGGAATTTAGGCTTTGGTGAAACATTACCCAAGGGTTAAATAATGCTAAACGGATGCAGACACTGCAGCTTTCCTCAACAGAACACAGAGAGAAAATGCATCAGCTGATTATAATGAAACAGTCACTCCCATTCAGAATCCATGCTCAAGCAGTCTAGTAAAACAGCTATTTCCTCACAGCAACAAAAGATAGGAATATGCTACAAAGTTTGTTAAACTGCCTGCAATGTACATTGTTTAACCAGAGGGAGTGTTTAAAAATCAGCTTTAAACAAGCCATCAATGTCCTCTGGAGCTGCAGCCACAGTGGAGCAATCTATCCTGTGTTCACAGCAGAAGTATAGAAGTCATTCTTTCAGCAGCTCAGCTCCTTCTGTCCTCCCATTCAACGCTAACTCAGCAGGCTGCCAAACTCCAATGCAAACACATGAGCTAAGCGTCTAATGCTACATTCATACAGACAGCCATGAACAGATAATTTCCTGGATTTAGAGATGGCTGAATGCTCCGCAGCCACACTCAGTGTTATGATAGCCACATACAAACTGGCTGATAAACCGTGATCAGAAACTCTAGGGAAACGTCATCCCTAAATGAACACTGTCTGCATCCAGGGTCAATATTTGTATGTAACCATTTGGATGAGTTGGTACTTGTACATGTTAACAGCTGCAGCTAGGAAATTATAATTGTCAGAGGGAAGCCAGAAAGAGCAGCCCCTATACTCTTCTCATAATGTGTACTTCCTGCCACTAATGACTTACTATACAAAATGGTACCTGTTTGGCTTGCTTGCTTTAGTTTTTCTAAGTCAATAAAGCAGAGAAAGCGTGTAGCAAATAGACATCACAGAAAAGTTAAAATTCCTTATCTCTATGCTTGTTCTTAGGTTTATGACTGACAACAATGAAGCCAAAGTATCGGCATGTTCAGAATAGTATGTTGGTTTGTATCTACACTGTATATACAGTAATGTTCAGAACTGGGGCATATTAGAGCCTTTGCATGCAAAACACAATGCAGTAAGGGAGTATTCTGGTCACCTTATCACCTTTCAGTCCAGATTCTCCTGGGTTCCCCGGCAGTCCCTGTAAAAAAATAAAGCAGGCATTTACATTTTAAAAAATGTGATCCTAATACAGTACTACAAAATAGTCACTTTAGTAGTATAGAAGGAGTTAATGAAAGAAGACAGAAATGCAACACAGAACTTTTGCTGTACTTATGTTCCATGACTGCTCCCACCCCCAGAGTTTACGCTTAGTCTTAGTGGGTCCCCAAACAGCCCCGGGTCTCAGAATTCTCTAAAGAATTCTTAGCCCCCCAAGCCATTAGATCACCCAGCGTGGCTTAGTGTCGTGCACAAAGTGCCGCCTCTTGGACCTGGCTCCTATGATGATCATAGGCGCCGTCGGGTCCAGGAGGCGGATGTGACACTGTGGCAGCACTGGGAGATCCCAGCTCGCTGTGTAAATGGGCGGGCGGGGGCGACTCTCCTATCCTAGCTGCCTGGTGCAGTGCCACTGCAGGAGTGTGTGTCATCGACAGACTGTCACCTGAAGACTGGCGTGGAAGAGTCAGGTAGGTCGGCCAGTGTATGAGGTAGGTAGGTCAGTGTATGTGTCAGGCAGGTCAGTGTATGTGTCAGTGTAATGGTTAGTTGTAGGAGTCTGGTAGGGCTCAGTGTAGGGGGCAGGTAGGTCAGTGTAGGAATCAGGTAGGTCAGTTCAGTGATCAGCATTGATGGGCATGCCAACCCCCTCCGTCCACGACTTAACCTCCCTGGCGGTATTCCCGAGTGTGGCTCGGGGTGAATCTCCATTACAAATAGCGGTAACCCCGAGCCACACTCAGGATCGCACCGCTGGATCCAGGCAGTGTTACTTACCTTGTCCCCAGGACCCAGCGATGTCCCCCCACTGTGTCCGTGGGCTGTGTCTTCTGCCCGATGCCTCTGTGTGACGGGCTCCGTTCCCTGCGAGTGTCGCATGGGGGCGGAGCCTAGCGGCAAATTCAAAAAGTGAAACACACATAATACATACAGTACACGTAATCTGTAAGATTCCATTACTGTATCAAATAAATTCACATCCCTTTTGTCCCTAGTGCTTTGCCCAGTGCCCTGCATGCACTTTTATATTATATATATATGGCATTCTTTCTGCCTGGAAACTTGAGAATGTCCATGGCCTCCAAAAAGCGTCCCTTTACGTCAAAAAAGTTTTTTTGACCAGCTAGAAAACAGCGATAGTAAATAAGAATCATTTGCAGAATTGAATGATACTGATTTGTGGGGAAATTTATCTTCAGACACTGAAAGTAACGATAGCGACAATTCTGCATCTGACCAAATTTGACTAGCTTACATTACTGAATACATTTTATTATATTATTATTTTTGATAATTATTTATAGTTATTATAATCTTTTTTTCATATACATTATAATTTATGATTTTGTTATTTCAAACTTTATCATACCCGGGATGTCTACTAGACTCTTGTCTTAAGTGAGTTATACCTACGAATTACAGGACAACATAAACTGCCAAATTTCTATACGAAACAATGTACCGCTTTGAGACGCAAAAATCTGACAATCATACCGCCAGGGAGGTTAAACACCCCCCTACCAACTAACACCATCCTCCCCAGCAGAGGCAAGGGGACATAGGAACTGGCAGGATCAACCAGGTTTATTACCAGTTAAGAAGAGACGAATTGCCCAACACAAGCACTGTGCTGTTATTCATGCCTTAAAGCGGAGGTCCGCCCGCCCTTTAAGAATTAAAAGTAAGCAGCTACACATACTGTAGGTGCTGGCTTTTAATAATAGGACACTTGCCTGTCCTGGAGTGCAGCGATGTTGGCACCGCAGTTGATGTCTCCCTCAGCTGTCGGCTGCTGCCGCCGCCATTGCCGGTAAGGGAACTTGGCATTGTAGCCTTTTGGCTTCACGGCCGGGTCCCTATTGCGCATGCGCATTATGCTCTCTCACTGGCCGACAGAAGGGGAGGGAGGCGCTGAGCTGCTAATGTACTTCGCTGCGGCCCGGTCTCCCAGAAGTGGGGACAGGACATCTGTCAAAGACAGGTATACACTCCCCCCCGAAATGTGCCAAATGTGGCACCGGAGGGGGTGAGGAAACCGATAAGTGGAAGTTCCACTTTTGGGTGGAACTCAGCTTTAAAGGAGCAAGATCTTAGTTTTTTTTTTGTTTTAGGGTTGCAAACACTAACTCTGCTAGGAACTATCTAGTGTGAGTGCCCACTTGACTGGACACAAATAGAATGGATTATGTAGGCAAGCCTTTGCATTACACAGTTTTGGCAAAGAAGATCATAAAATATTGTACAATCAGATTGGCAACTTTTAGGGCTTGTGTCAATAGGCAAATGCAGCATTCTTTCAGGTGCATTAAGTCTGCATTTCAGATCAGCCTGAGATACTTCTGGGATAATTCCTTTAGACCCCTTTCACATCGGGGTGATTTTCAGGCGCTTTAGTGGTAAAAATATCGCCTGTAAAGCGCCTGAAAACTGCCTGCTCTGCAGCCCCAGTGTGAAAGCCTGAGTGCTTTCACACTGGGGCGGTGCGCTTGCAGGACGGGAAAAAAAGTACTGCAAGCAGCATCTTTGGGGCGGTGCGAGAACGGTGTATACACCGGTCAACCACCCCTGCCATTGGAATGAATAGCCAGCGCTTACAAACGCCACAACACGGGCGCTTTTATCCCCTTTTAACCCCTTCTGGGGGGTTAAAAGCGACGCTATAACAGTATTAAGAGAAGTATTAAGAGGAGTGATGCCAATCTATGAAGTCCCAGACATGATCCCAGAGTCCATCTACAGAGGTCACCTCTAACACAAGTGCCTCTTGCTGGTTACTTACCAGTATATAAGCAGTTTTAATTTGCGGTGGAGGATCTTTCATGAAATTCCGCTTGCTAGCACAAGTCACTTTTATCTTTGAGCTCTTGTCACCTTATTTGTTTATAGTCACTTGGACACTTTATCAACTTTTGTGCACTAGACACTGTGGTGTCTACTACTAGTTTAATTGGACATTTAGATTTAGTTGTGCATTTGGACTACCTGTTCCAGACACTCCATGTAGTGTCTGGTACCCTTTTCAATAT
Source organism: Glandirana rugosa (assembly GCA_018402905.1). NCBI lineage: Eukaryota > Metazoa > Chordata > Amphibia > Anura > Ranidae > Glandirana > Glandirana rugosa. The sequence continues at coordinate 146,636 of BLSH010328943.1, forward strand.
TTATATTTATTGAATTGTTTGTGTGTCACCTATTTAGTGTATTCACCATTTATGTATAATAGACTTTTCACTTTAAGGCCTCATACACACGGACGTTTGTTGACGCCGGCGTTTTCTGCAGCTCTCCATGTTAGTCAATGGCCCCATAAAAACGTCGGCGTTTTTGAGCTGTAGATGACGTCGGCGTTAGTGAGCTGAAACTAGAACCCACAGCCATTGTGTTCTGAGGCTGTAACGTTTTGGCATTTTTTGACGCCGACGCCACAATATGCCAACAAACGCCACCTATTATTATACCGGCGTTTTCCGGCGTTTTTTGACGCCAACGTTTTTAGGTTGAAAAATAGCAGAGGGATGATTTTTTCAAAAAACCGCCTATTGACGCCGACGCTCACTAACGCTCAAAAACGCCGATGCATAACGCCGAAAAACGCTGACTTTTTTTCCTTGACGTCGGGCCCGACGTTTTGTTTATTTTTTTTAGAAACGTCCGTGTGTATGAGGCCTAAGAGTTGGACATATATTTATTAGTTATATGTTGAGGGATTAGGAGAGCTGCACTTTATACCCATATTTCTATCAATTCTGGTCAAATTGTCATGTTAGCAGCTGCTGTTAGTCAATCTACTAGTAAGCGCGGTATTTACATAATTTGTATACATAAGGCTTTACATAAATTCATCTGAATGTGACTAGCTACCACTATCTATACCTGTGGTCTCCAAACTGTGGCCCGAGGGACAGATGCGGCCCTTTGCTTGCCTTTAATCGGCCCTTGTGGCATTATTCCTCTCATTGATTCTAGGCATTATTTCTTCCTACTGACACCAATGATGAAGCACCATTCTTTGCACCAACACCAACAGTGGTGCATAATTCCTTTCATTGATGACAACAGTGGGGCCCTATTCCTTCCACTGGCACCAATGATGAGCCATACTTCCTTTCACTGATAAAATTGATGGAACACTATTCCTGCCACTGACACCAATGATGGTACACTATCTCTCCCACTGACACCAATCATGGGGCACTAATCCTTCCACTGACACCAATGATGGAGCACTATTCCTGCCACTGAAACCAATGATGGGGCACTGTTCCTGCTTCTGAAACCAATGATAGGACACTATTCCTGCCATTGACACCAATAATGGGGCATAAGTCCTTCCACTCACACCAATGAAGGGGCACTATTCCCGCCACTGACAGCAATGATGGGGCAAGATACCTTCCACTCACACCAATGAAGGGCACTATTCCCTCCGCTGACACCAATGATAAAGCATTATTTTTTCGACTGCCATCAACAATGGGACACTATTCCCCCCACTATTAGCAATTATGGGGCACTATTCCTTCCACCGATAACAATGGGGTGCTATTCCTCCTCCTATTGACCTCAGGTGGAATGTATCTTTTGAACTCCAAATCACCACCAAGCCTGGGGCATTTTCTACTCCCACTGGCCCGTCTGAAGAACAGTTAACTGGTCCATTGTTTAAAAATTTTGGAGACCTCTGATCTATACCATGACCAGAATTCATGGGCACCTTCAGAGACACACACTTTCATCAAAATTAAACTTTTATTCTCAAAAAAACAGATCCTATAAAGTCATGACAGATTCTGTTTTGCTGACATACCTTGAAACCTTTAGGTCCCATGAAGCCTATGACTCCAACAGCACCCATGTCACCCTGATAGGAACAAAATCGGAGAGATTAAAGACAAGGCCTGCCAACATTAAAATACACTTATATTGACAGACAAGCATATACATTGAGCAATTACTAGATATTTGTATTTCAACAATAGTGGAATTGTTAAAAGTTATACATAAAATAAGCTAAAGTTTTACTGACCACAGAGTAGGTAAATGAAGGTACTGTTTTTTTTAGATGACTAAAAAACAAAACTGAACATGCTTGTACACTGGTACACACTCTCACATACACATTAATCGCAGCAGCGAATAAACCAATGGTGATGCACAAAGGACAGCCATTCAGTTCAACCACTCAGAGTCCAAAGGGAATTTTCATTGGCTACTCTAGTTTTACTGCAATATGCACACCACTCTTTACCTTCATAATATTCTTTGCACACCGCTCAAAGTAAAACTAATGGCACACCTGTTTTTCATTCTGGATGGACTTAACACCCGTCAGGTTTCCTTTCCCATCTGTGCCCCACTAGGGAAATTTCCATTCACTTCCTGTCCCATAGTCAAAGGAGGACATGAGAGGAAGTGCTTCCAAAATGAGATAATCCCTGGATGCCACCAGAACTAGTGCTCCCATTGGAAGATTTCCCCTTATTTACTGTTCTGGGGACAACCCAAAATTTGGAAGTTTCCCTGATTTCACTTTCGGTGAGAACGAAAAACATGACAAATAAAGAGAGTGAATCTTCCTAATGCGGACATAGACAGCAATAAAAATTTGACGGTGTTCTAACCCCTGTCCATTTATCAAGAACTAAAAAAAACGAACTTTTGCCTTTAGTTATACTTTCACAATAGTCTTCAAGCCTTTTAAAAAACTGCATAACCAAACATGACCACTAGTAGTCTCTTCATGGGATAAAAACTCAGAAAGGCACATATATGAAGTATCAAATTACCAAATCTCGAATTATTTGCTGCTGAATGCACAACATTTGTTACCTGTATAGATAAATTCGACAGGCAAACTGAAACACTGTTCACCCAATGAGTCATATTGCCATTGTTGTACCCCTACCATTCCCCATATTTATATAACTGATGATATCTTGGCTGACACGGTTTCCAATTGGATTTTCCGATTTTTAATAATGGTTCTTTATCAATTTACTATTGGCGAACCACTATTCCTGGTATAAATCCATAAATACTCCGCTGCAAATGAGGATTTAGGCTCGCTGTAACAATCTCCTAAAGGACTTCGTTGGATAACTGCATGCTGAAAAGATAAAGGGGCACAAACACATTCCCCGGACCTCTGCTGCCAAACACAGTTTTCAGTACCTGAACAGCCCAACAGCCAGCCTCAGAAGCGGTCACACTGTGGTGCGCACTGCAGAGTGCAGGAATCCTCTTTCATGGAATTTTTTTTTTGCACAAATCTTGTAGGGGCAGCAACTATGTTTGAGGTAGTTTGGAAAGGTGGAAGTATGGGCAGCAGAAAGTATCTAGTACTTACTACATGCCTGATTTGAGGTGCCTACAAAAACAAGAGTATTTTGGTCTGACTGGGGAACAACCTCTAAACTCTCCTTGGTGTCCCTTAGCGGAGCCCGCTTGTGGTCAGAATCAACTGTCAATGATGGCCCCAAAGACAAGCTAGCATCTGATCAGTTCCCTCTGCATGCGCTTTAGGATCAAACATAGTAATTTGTGCAATCTGAAAGTGCATGTTTACACAGAGTCAGTTTCCATCTAATGTCATTAGCCACCTTTTTGCAGTCTCCAGAACCAAGCCCATATTCATAGCACATAGGGACGAGAGACGTGGTTGTATGATAGTTGCTAACAATAGGGGTTTTGGTCACTGCATGAGGGCACTTAGGCTGGCCATACACTATACAATTTTCTTGTTCACCTTTCCTTTATATTTACCAAAACCATATAATATAAGGTCAGACCTAAACCCTTTCAATTTGTATGCTATCAGGCAGGCCCTCGCACTACATAGTTGAAGGTAAATCTAAAGGAAATTGAAGAAATATTGTATAGTGTATGGCAAGCCTTAATTCCATATTCAAACCCACAATGGACAAATCCAGTTTTTTTGTATCCCATAAATCAGCTTTTCAGTTTATATTATTTACTTATTACAGACAGCAATTATGAGTACCTCTACAGCCTGTTTAATTACTAGCAGTAAATGGGTTTCTAAATAGTTGAAACCTTCATATAAAATATAGGGCATAATGATGATTAAGGCTGGGTTCACACCTATGCGAATTGGATGCGGCTTAAACCGCATCCAATTCGCAGGACACTTGAAAACACATTGTTTTCAATGTGTCCAGTTCACATATGTGCGGTGCATTCGCACTTCGCATTGCACAAAAAACGCACACGTTTTTTGTGCAATGCGGTGTGAATTCCCTGCCCGTTGAGTCCAGTGGGAGCGCATCTAACACGGAGATGCACTCCGCACTGAACGGGGATATTTTCCCCTGCTCGCGGCTCCTCCCCCATCTCTCCCCCCGCAGCTGCTGCGCTGTGGGAACGGACAGGAGCCGCCGAACGGCGGCTCCGTCCCTTCCCGGCAGCAGAGAGGCTGGAATTCGCACCGCAATGGTGTGAATCCAGCCTTAGAACTTACAAATCATTACATTTTAATGCACATTTTAAATGTGTTTGAGAGATTTCATTATATGCTGTAGTACATTTTGGATGAACTGCATTTTAAAGAGTAAGTCCACACAAAATTAAGATTTTTGGTAGATTGTGGAGAATGAAACAACTGACAATTTCTTATATTACTTGGATAATGGAAAAAACCCTTGCACTAAAGGTGAATCTAAAGCCAAACCTTCAGAAGTGGTGAGGAATTAAACCCCCATTAGAGTCATAGGTGAGCGCAGCCTATTACATTAGGATGTGCACCTCAAATGTATTACAGTGTTAGTAGGGCAGTGGATGGTGTCAGTAGTTTTTTTATTTTTATTATTTGATTTTTTTTAAATATTTTTTACAATTTTTTAGGAGCCCAGTTGGGAGGCTTTGGTGAAATATCAGCAGGGGGAATCTGCGCTGTATATGGCGATTAGGGTGTGCCCAGGCACACCCGGCACATGCCTATGATTAGAGAACAAAAAAAGCAGCAGCTGGGGTTAGAGATGAGTTCAGGGGTCAGAGCCCATCTCTAGCCGTGACAAAAAGCAAGAAAGAATCTACATTGAGGGGCACAGAAAGCAAAAAAAAAAAAAAAAAGCCTTGACTGGGTATTCCCAAATCAACAATAAAAGTTATTCCTATGTATACACATTTAAATCTTTTTCTACTCTGTCTGACTTATGTAGTAACTCCACTTTCGTGGGGGAAGGGGGGGGGAATCAGAACAGAAAAAAATTATACAGCGTATACAAATGCAACACAAGTTATATTGTAATTGAATGTTATTAAAAATTACCTTTCCTTTCCAATCTGCAGCACTGTATTTTTCTGTAAAATGCAATATGGCTACCTGGAGGTGTTCTGTACACAGATGGTGTACATAACACCCCCCAGAAATGTAATTTCCTGCTTGTGTGATTGGCTTACTAATTTTCCCAGAAGTCTGCACTCCCTAAGGGAATCACGTCCAAAGGGATGCAAACCCTGCAGATTCCCTCATTAGAATCCTGCAGGTGCAGCAGCTGATAATTATGAAGTCACTCCCATACAGATTCACTTAGCACATGGACACAAATAGCTATTCCTTCAGAATAGCAAAAGGTAGGAATCTGCAACAAAGTTTATTAAAATCCCTTCAATGTACATAGATCACCCAGAGGGGAATGTTTTTTTTTTTTCAACAAAAGCGGAATTACCCTTTAAGCTACCATAATTTCAGGGAGCATTAAACTGTGCACATGGAGGATGCTTGCAGCTCTTAAAGTCTGGCAAGACACGTATTTGGGGCAAATAAGTGAGACCCAAACATTATGAGTTAGGTTTTTAACTGTTGCAAAGTTTAGCCCTTTATAAGCTGGCAGTTTCACCCATCAAAAATGCCCAAAATTTCAGTATTAGCATATTAACTTAGCTACTCTTTCATCTTGTATTTCAAGGGTTACTTTAACACAACCTCAATGTGAATTCCCTATGGTACAGTGGTAAGTGAGGTCTTTAGCTATTATTTTATCTGCACAGGAGATCTTCCCATCTGAGTACAGTGGCTTGAGGATGGGCTTGGAGCCAAAGACAGCTAGTTCCCTGTAAATAGCTGAAAGAGCTTTCTATGGCCAGTGCAGAAAGGTGCTCTTGTCTGTTAGATACCTGGCTCTACTGTCGCTAACTACAAGGATCTGAAGTGCACAAGGAAGGGGCCACAGATCAAAGAAACATGAGACGTGCCCCTTCATTTTTCAACAAGCCTGAGACAGATATAATCAGGGGTCCGAGTATTGTGCTGGAGACTTGATCTACTGAGAGGCAAAGGATTGTCTCAGTGAAGGAAACACAAAAGGCTATTTACTAGGCTTGTGCACTCCCAGCTGTGATATTATTTGCATCAATAAAACTAAACTGTGGTACTTTACCCCCTCTGTGGCTGCCGGTGGAAATGTTCTTTCCTGTACCAAGCAGGCTTTGACTGTTTTTCCAAGTAAATAAATAAAACATTTCTTTAACAAGAAGGCCCTTATTTTACAAGCTTTTGCTTTGGTCCGTGACTCTATTCTTCATGTTCTAGGATCTAGAGTACAGACTTCTTAGAAATGTCTTTACTGGTTGTCTGTCTTACAGTATAACTCGTCCATCATACATGCCAACTCATAGAAGCAGGACAGGGAAAGAAAAAGGAAGGATAAATAAAAGTCAAACAAGGCAAAAGAGGTGGGCACCTGGAATTATTCATATGAAGGGGTTCCTGGTTTTTAGGATGGATATGAAGAAACATATATGAGACTAGATAAATGGAGGTCATTAGCAAACCTCTAGACATGAGAGGGGTAAAACCTAAATGAACCAATGCAGGGATGTGATAGGGATGCCCTGGGTGGCCGTCTACTCAAAACCCATGTTCGTTTTTGGTAGTTGGTACAGTGTGAAGAAGCAACCCCGTGTCACTGTGTATATGAGCAGTGTATGCCTGATTTTGGCAGGCATGCTAATGACACACCTGTGGGCTGGCTTCATATGCATCCCAGGATTAGAGATTAGTGCTCACACTTGGAGACAGCTCTGCCCGGCAGACACGAGTTCTGCCCTAGGAGGGTGCGATGGGCCCAGGAGGAGACGGCCCCATGAGAGGGAGACAGGGGGTCTCCAGGGGTCTAAGGCTGTAGGTGGCAGTCTGTGCGTGCACGTCTGTAGCAGGCGGATGTGGCCCATGACCGAACAGCACGAAGCTGACAGTGAGTAAGCCAGGAGGCTGAAGTTTGTGTTTATACAGTGATGGTGGAACCCCCTGCGAGGGAAGGTTAATGTTTGTTTGAACTTTTTAGTTCCCTTTAATAAAAGTGGGCTGCCATGCCCTAAAAACTCAGTCTGGAGTGGCACATTTCCTGGAAGTCGCATGCACCACTTGAGTCGAATCACCCTGCATGCTTACAACAGTTATACCACCGACCATTTTAATTTCCTATTATGGTCTTTCCATTCAGGCTATGAGGTCTGCACATTAGTGATTACAAGCAAGTCTGGCTCACTTTTTATTTATTTTTTTATTTATTCTAACAAGTTCCTTCTAGAACCAAAATGTCTTAAAGGACGAGTTCACTTTTTTGAAATAAAAAATAAATGCACATTTTTTGCAGGTAAAAAAATGTGCATTTACGTTTTTTTTTGTTTTTGTTTTTTTTTAAGGAGTATGGAAAGCATTGCACCAGCGATCAGATCACCAATGCCATGCAGGTCTCCTGCAGATTGTCAGTGTGAACTGTCTTCCTGTACATCATACAGCCAGGCAGTTTCATACTGACAGGAAGAATCAATAAACTGCCACAGAGCTCATCAAAGTTGGGGTAGTTCATTGAGAGCTACAAGCCGACAGCTGCAAAGGATGTTGGGACTTGTAGTTCATTCATGATGGAGCCGTGTGGGCGGAGCCCTGCATGCTTGTGCAGCTTTCAAAAAGTGAAAGTTGGTACGGGGAACCTCTCCCCGTAATGTTGTCAAAGAGAGAGAGGGAAGTGGGGAGAGGCTGCAGCAGTGGGAACATGTAACATGTTCCCAAAGGTGAACTTAAGTGGAGTGCCTTGTTAGTAATCTCAGGGGCAATGATCTTGGCCACAAAAATACAAGGCAGGGGAGGCCATAGAAGTAGCTGAGATGAATCTTGGGAAAAGGCAGGCAGGAGAGACAGCAACACTGGACAATAAAACCAGGGCAGACTCTATTGGAGGGACAACTGTACTGAACATCAAAACCAAAAAGCATTAAAACAGGAGAAGACTCAGCAGCAGCAAACACAAAACATTAGATATGTGAAGTGAATGCATTACAAAACAAAATGAAACCACTGGGCATGGCACTCAATACATTAGTAGCAAGTGCAGGAAAAGCACACCTAAGTAGGCTATAACATATATATTAAATGCAATATGAAAATAGCATTGATGTAGCTCAGCAGATACTCTTTTTTTTAATTTCTGTAGTGTGAGATGGCTTTATGCTATAAGGCCACCATAATGAGCAGAACATCAAAACGCAATATGCTCTGATTAAACCACAAAATACAAGACCCATAATGCTAGAAAATGGCATCAACTGCTTTGGGAAAAAATATTCAAACAATGATATAGGAAATGTGCATGTCTATTGTGCACACTCATTTGATTAAACTGCAACGGCAAAGCATGCATGCAAGAAAAGTGAACGATGGAACATTTTAGTTCCACGGATCAAATTTTCCTGAAAAAGTGGTCTACTGCAAATCTCATTACTTGAAATTTACATAAAACAAACAATTGACTCGGAATTGTACATTTAAGACATATGGCAAATTATGACATTCCAGTGTCAAAACCTCTGCTTTCGTATCTTTCATCCTAGGAAGGACTAGTCTATGGAGTACAGCATCCCATCAGAAGAGAAATGGGTATGCAAACAAGGGGTTAAACCTAATGAGAGCAGGGCTTTTTTCAAGGTTCAGGGCATGTTAGGGTTAAAGTTACATGGAGATTTACTAAAACTGGTGCACACAGAATCAGGTGCAGCTGTGCATAGCAAATAATACGGCCTCTAGGTTTTATTGTCAAAGCTTACCCCTGGATCACACTGCTGCAACTTCTCATGCGGCTTGCTGTGATGTGTGACACAAAGTCATATGACAAGTCAAAACACATTCATTTCAATGGATGCCATCTTGAGTTGTGACTTAAAAGTGGTTGTAAAGTCAGAAGGTTTATCATCTTAATGTCTTCTATACATTAAAATAAAAAGCATTCTGTGTGCAGCAGCCCCCCTCAGCCCCCCTAATCATTACCTGAGGTCCCTCTAGCCCCAGCGATGTTGTAGGAATGTCTCAGCTGTCCGAGACTCCCCTCCTCATTTGCTGAGACAGCAGTGTGGTGCAATTAGCTCCCGCTGTTGTCAAAGTCCGTCAGCCAATGAGAATAGAAAAGGGATGGGGCCGGGCCACAGCTCCATGTCTGAATGGACACAGGGAGCTGTGCCTTGGCTCAGGTGCCTCCATAGCAAGCTTCTTGCTGTGGCGCCCCCCCCCCCCCCAACAGGAGGGAGGACCCAGGAGAGCCGAAGAGGGACCCGAAAAGAGGAGGATCCGGGCTGCTCTGTGCAGATCCACTTCACAGAGGTGGTAAGTATAACATGTTTGTTATTTTTAATAAAAAAAACAAGACTTTACAATCACAACTCCTTGCAACATGACTGCCATAGACTGCAATGTTAAAATCACAAAAGTTCCAAGGAAGTGGTTTCTTGGCTTTATCGCTGCAACTTCAGAGGGTTTTGTAAGTTCAATAACATGTCACAATGAAGTCGCAATGCAAAGTAGCACTGGAAGTCACATGGCTTTGGGGGTCACAGCAGCCTGAATTGAACAAGCTGAAGTTAGACGCTGATTAGTAATATGTACAGCTGCACCAGATTCTAGGTACATCAGTTTTAGCAAATATCCCCCATGGATTGTTATGAGTGGAGTTGTATGTTGTATGAGGAATTTGGTTATGGGCGGGGAAGGGGGGGTTGTTCTTCAAGTCATCTGTCAAGCAATATGCACTTCAACATGACTGATATAAGTGAACTCACACTGTCAGGAAAAACCTCAATTTGAGAGGCTTGAGTTAATATTGTATTGAAACCAGGGATACTGTAAGGTAACCTAGAAAAGGGAAAAACAGATCAGAATTCAGTGGTAGATTTTATATGGGCAGACTTGGTGGGTCACTAACAGTAAAACGGTACACCGTTATAAGAGTTCTACACAAACTTTGGCTTTCTGCCTCCTGTGGAATACATGGACAACTACAGGGCACACACTCCTGATCTCCAGCGTGCAAAGCCAGGGATGCAGCCTGGGAGTGTAACTTATAACAAGCCTCCTCTTTGTACTGGCTCATATAAAGCCCCCTTCAGCCCTCTGTTTATTCAGGACAGACCCCAGCTATTTACAACCACGTGAGGTTCACGTTACATCGCCTGCTTCCCTTTAATAAGATTTTTTCGGAAAAAGCCACCTGCGGACAGCTATGGACTCGTCGGACGGACGCGAGCCGGTGATGGCAGCTTTGTTTTAACAGCCATCACAGGCTGGCGGGGAGAGGGTTAATGCAATTCTCTGTCTTTTGCCAATATTTATGAAAGGGGGACTCTGTGCCTTTAATTACCATAAGCACGAATAGAACGAAAAGTTAATTTGCAGAAGTAACAACATATGTTAATGACTGCACAAAGCTCATTGATTGCCATGTTTATACACGGTGAAGTTAAAAGAGAAAAACATTTTTTTCTTTAAACTTCAGCCACCTCCCTGTAAGATTGTTGAACTTTTTGAGATGAATTCAGGAAATGTTTCATATAGGATCATAGTACAGGTAAGGAAAACTATCTTCAATAGATATCAAATCCTATTAAAGCAAACCTATAAAGGGAAAAGGACAGGCCTTGAAACTGCTGACTTCTGGATGAAAAGGTTAGGTGCCCAGCTATAACACAGGCCCACTGGACTGAATATTTTCGGAGTCACTACTATGCAGGTCAGAAAAGTAAAGGAAAAGTATACTACAGGGTGGGCCATTTATATGGATACACCTTAATAAAATGGGAATGGTTGGTGATATTAACTTCCTGTTTGTGGCACATTAGTATATGTGAGGGGGGAAACTTTTCAAGATGGGTGGTGACCATGGCGGCCATTTTGAAGTCGGCCATTTTGAATCCAACTTTTGTTTTTTCAATAGGAAGAGGGTCACGTGACACATCAAACTTATTGGGAATTTCACAAGAAAAACAATGGTGTGCTTGGTTTTAACACAACTTTATTCTTTCATGAGTTATGTACAAGTTTCTGACCACTTATAAAATGTGTTCAATGTGCTACCCATTGTGTTGGATTGTCAATGCAACCTTCTTCTCCCACTCTTCGCACACTGATAGCAACACCACAGGAGAAATGCTAGCACAAGCTTCCAGTATCAGATGTGTATAAG
>BLSH010328943.1:158169-171349 GCA_018402905.1 Glandirana rugosa
AACCATTAAAAACCATATGCTGTGAAGATACGAGATGTGCAGCACCTGAAACTACGGATACTGGAAGCCTGTGCTAGCATTTCTCCTGCGGTGTTGCTATCAGTATGTGAAGAGTGGGAGAAGAGGGTTGCATTGACAATCCAACACAATGGGCAGCACACATTGAACACATTTTATAAGTGGTCAGAAACTTGTAAATAACTCATGAAAGAATAAAGTTACGTTAAAACCAAGCACACCATTGTTTTTCTTGTGAAATTCCCAATAAGTATGATGTGTCACATGACCCTCTTCCTATTGAAAAAACAAAAGTTGGATTCAAAATGGCCGAGATCAAAATGGCCGCCATGGTTACCACCCATCTTGAAAAGTTTCCCCCCTCACATATACTAATGTGCCACAAACAGGAAGTTAATATCACCAACCATTCCTATTTTATTAAGGTGTATCCATATAAATGGCCCACCCTGTAGTTGTGCATCAGTGTGCATCAATATATGAAAGCAAAAGGGTCAAGCACGACAAGCACGACAGTCAACCAATACTCCTTTTCAAAAGACTAGTTCAGCAATGGTGGCCTCTATTTTTAAATCATGGCAAGTTTCCTTAAAAGCTGGACTCCAGGCATACAGCTGTAGCTATATCCCCGCAGGAGCCACTTGAATATTTGTGCCCGGGTCTCCCACTGATTAATCCACAGCCAATTACATGGTATTTTCACATAGTCAGGTGCACACACTCTTCCGCCCATTGTCACCAATGACCAGTCTGGGGGATTTTAGGTTTTATAAGTGAGGACAACTCTCTCTGTAGAACTGTGTAGTAGACTATCTGCAGGACCATACAGCACCTGTATGGGATAAACAAGCCCCTTTGTAGCAGAAGGAACTCAATGGACTTTGTCTCTTCAAGACACTGGCCAGTGTCCCCTTTGGCTCACACACCCAGTATGCGGACTTCTAGGACCAAGAGGGGGATTTCAGCAACAAACATGGGCTCAGGGATCCCTTTAGTGGGTCTGTACTCACAAAATGTCCAGGGACAGCTGGTAGCCTCCTTTCAACTTCCAAATGACACTATACCAGTGATACCAGACCAGATCCATGGACATCCTCCCTCAATCATCTTGCAAAGGAACCCTGGGTTGCAGCCACTTGAGGCTGCATGGCAACCTGTGATGGGGAGAAGCAGCAGCCTCCTCCCCACCTGGACCTCTCTCACTAGAGGTGGGCTGGACTGGACCATGAACCCGTGTGCTCTTCAGATTTAAATACAGGAACCCAGTATTCCTTGGGGCACATCCCCTTCTAATTGGCCAGGGCTGTATATACATCCATGCTCTCACCTGCAAAGTTTCCATCCACTGTCCAATATGTCTCATTACTATTGGACCAGTGTGAAATCTCCAAGACAGCATGAGCAGCAACAGAGCACACTGAGCAGACTATCAAACAATCACAGCTCTCTGTTAAGCAGGCAGCACCTGAATTTAGCTAGCTGTGTCCCTGTTAGGCAAAGAAACCCAAAACCAATACACTCACTAGCACCTACCTATGAGGGTGCTACATAGCTAAATACATAAATGAAATGCATACAAACTGGAGGCATATTTCTATAAAAGGATTTGTCTCTGTCCATCCAGGTCTGAGCGCTGTCACACAGCACAGTCCTGCCTGTGACCCTGTTACAGGACTTGTCTATCAGTCCCCAGCCTGTGGCTATAGAGTAAAGGAAAAGCAGTGGAACAATGAGCTTATTTGTTTTTTACTCTGCTCTGTCCTCCTAAAAGAATGTTCTTTGTACTGAAGCATTGGTTAGCTCTTTGTGCTGCTTCTTCCTGAGCCTCCTTTCTTGAGCTCTGCAATATGGTGGACTACAACAAGCAGATACAAAGTCAATTTCAGATTCTTATACTGCTTGCATTTAAAATGCATGTCTCTTTATCCACATTGTGGGAAAATCCCATGTTTTCAACTGCCATGGAAAGTCCTAGGGTGTATCAATGGTGGTCAAACAACGGTTTCATAACTAGATACCAATTAATTTGTACTTTGGACCTTATACCCTAGGCCTTGAGAGACCATCATCAAATTTTTTCAATGGAGATTTTTTCACTAAGCACAAATAAATCACTGGGCTAAGCCCCTTATCCCCCAGCTTCTCACCCAATTTGAATGGATCTGCTCTGAGAACTCTTGTTCCAGCAAATTAATCACTACTGGCTGTTGGCCACTAAAAGCAATTAGGTCTGACCAAATATTGCTTCTCTAATGCTACGTCCCAATAATTGGCATACAAGGTATTGACTTGATATCTGGTTCTGTCTAGAGTAACTCATTATTTTTATCCAATTGCTGGTGGATATACCCCTTGCCAGAACATCCTGGCCTAAATTTTATCGACTCATATATACTTAATTACATGTGAGGAAACAGCATGATCAATGGATAGCTCTCCTGTATGATCAGATAGACACCTTATTTAAACAACAATAAGTTGCACAAGCAGTTGACTGAACTGGATAGACTTGTGTATTTTTTTTTCAACCAGATTAACTATGCAAATGTAAATCGACCACAATGGTTTTCCTAGCAGCAAAACAAACTATAGCTTCCATATGCAAATCACAATCCATTTCAGGTGCCTAAAGTGGTATTAATTAGACAACTATTAATTAAGACAACTATTAATTAGACAAGTATTAATTAAGACAACTCTCATGACTTTCTAATAACATGCATGCCTGCCCACTGGAAGCACTTGGTATTATACATAAAATGATTTACCTTCTTGGGCAATCTGTATGTGAGCAGCCATGTATCATTCCATATTCTACAGCAGTGGTCTCCAAACTGCGGCCTGTGGGCCATTTATGGCCCTTTGGTTGCCTTTATCTAGCCCTCGCGGCAATATTCCTCCCACTAATACCAACAAGAAGGCATCATTCCTTCCACTAACACCAACACTGGGGAACCATTCCTCTCACTGACCCAAACAATGGGTGTCAATGAGTGCCCCACTGGCACAAATGCACTATTCCTCTAATACCAATGGTGGGGCACTTTTCATCCAACCAATACCAATGATGGGACCCTTTTCATCCACCAAATACCAATGATGGGGCATTATTCCTCCCAGCAATATCAATGATATGGGGTACTATTCCTCCCACTAATACAAATTATGGGGCACTATTCCCCCCACTGATGCCAATGATGGGGCATTATTCCTTCAAACAGTAACAATAATGGGGCAATATTCCTCCCACTAATACCAATGATGGGGCATTATTCCTCCCACTAATACCAATGATATGGAGTACTATTCCTCCCACTAATACCAATGAGGGCACTATTCCTCCCACTTATACCAATGGTGGGGCATTATTCCTCCTTCCACTGACTAAAAGCACTATGTCATTTTTTACTCCCACTGACGCAGTGACATTTTCTACTCCCACTGGCCACTTTGGCTCCCCTAAAGTCTGAGGGACAGTAAACCTGCACTTTGTTTAGAAAGTTTGGAGACCCCTGTTCTACAGGATGTGTGTTACTATCGTTTTTTCTGCCTCATGTACTGCTAGTAGATCTCATCATACTGATAGCAGAGGTAAGCAGCAACTGACCCTACTACGGTCAAAGAACTACAAGTCCAAGCTTATTCTGGAAGCAGTGGTGAGCTATCCTTGGTTCTTTATCAGAAGGAAAACAAATCTAGAGCTTTTGACCTTTAGGCCTCATGCACACAGGATGTTTTTGACTGTTTTACAGCAGCTGTTTTTAGCTGCAGATGTTTTTTTCTATAATCAATAAACCTGCCATCATGTTGTCCTATGTGTTCATGCACACATAGGCTGTTATCAGCTGTTTTGAGCAGTGACATTTTTGAGCTGTAAAAAAACCCAGACCAGAGGGTTCTGAATTTTTCAGCTGTAAAAACGTTCATATGCTCAAAAACCCCCAAAAACGCTCAACAACGTTGATCCTCAATGTTTTTGGATGTTTTAGATCAATTGAAAAAAAAAAAAAAATACGCTGGCCCTTTAAAACCCGCTAAAAACCGCAAAAAAACTACAGCAATATAAGGCTGGTAAAAGCTGAAAAAAATGACTGATAAGCTACTGACGTTTTTTGGATTTTTTTTTTAAAGTCCTGTGTGCATGAAGCCTTAGAAGGCAGCATACTGGTGTTTTTTTTTTTTTTTTTGAACAGCCAGGGGGCTGACACAAATGGATACCCCCATCAACACAAGTGAAATCCTCCCTGTACTGTTACTGTGGTGTTACCAGCACTGCAGCTGCTGATCGAATGAAAATTTTCCAACATTCCCGTTCAACAAAAGTCAATCGTTAGACCGACCTCTGTAGAGCGGGAATGGCCATAGATGGATCAAAATTTGGCCAGTCCCTGATGAACCAGTCAAATTTTGATCCATCTATGGCCAGCTTAAAGAAACACTTTGTAATTTACACCTGTTTACAATATAAGGCACAAGAACATATTCTTCTTTCAGAAATCACTGTACAAAAGTTACAATAAAGTAAATCAGAAGTCTAGGCAGCTCAAGGTATATGCCCTTTTCCTGTAGGACATGAGATTGGTCTTGCCCCTTGTACCCCTAAGCCTCTTTTGGCAAGTGAGGCTCCCTATCACTAGGGTAAATAGGAAGCCCTTGGAGGTAGGAAGCGGTAGGCTATAGCTGTCTGTCTCTGGATCTACTGATTCTGACATGCGGATTTCCCAATTTTTAACTTTTTGTAACACAATTTATTGGTTTTAAGCTTTGAGTAAATTGCCTGGCTTTGTAAAGGGTTAATTTTAAATACTTTGGATCTAGAAGACCCCATGTATTGTGGGAAGTACTGGTTAACAATCCTTGGTTCTTTTAGTTACAAGACTCTGCCTATTCCAGATATCTGTGGTACCCCTGCTTTCCAGAGCTGCAAGTTCCAGAATACTCATAACCAAAGGTCCTCAACCAGTTGGACATGTGCCGCAGTGTGTATGTCTGTTCAGAGGGAGGTACCTCTGTTCAGTAAAGTGTATTTATCGCAGTGTTTTAACAAAAGATACATTTTATATAAAACAGACCTGAGAAAGTATTTTAAATTATTCAAAGTATTAAATGGTAAACTGGCAGCTCTTGGCGAAAAATAAAACACTAACCAAATTTTAAATTGGGGGGGCACTTAAACAAAGACTGACTTAGCGGAGCATAGTTGAATGGGATCCAGAAACAGAACTCTGGGTTATTGTTCCACAGAAATCTTGCTGTGGATAGCGATCAGTGCCAGTGCTAGCTAGTGCTTCCTAGATTAATGCCTCAGGCTAGTTAAAATTGCTAGTTCCATCTACAATGATAGTGAGACAATTTTTGCTGACCCATTCTGAAATAATAGATGTTGCTCGTGTCTATTTCTATTGCCTTTACTTCAAAACTCCCTGGATGCCCTTTGAACTATCACCTTTTTTATAGCAAGCTCCTGTTATATGCATGTAAGGAAAGTCTGTATTTCCTTATTGTACTAACCTTTGTCCTCTCTACTGGGTGGTCATGTGGTTTATCGTTTGTCATTATGTAAAACTGCTTCCTTGGCTGCACCAGCAACCTAACTATCTTCAGCATGTGTGTTTTTTTTTATCCTGCCAGGAATATGACTCTCCTGTGTACTTTAATAAGCCTTGACACATGCCTCAAAGTTATCACATTAACAGTTCCATGCTGCTGAGGTTAATACTATTAACAACACTAATCAGAAGTCATGACATAGTCTAGAGGTCGAACGTATGGTCAAAAGCTGTCAATCATCTGACTTCAAAACAGTGCTGAGTAATTGGTGCATGCGCTTATGCTCTCACATTGGCCAGATGAGAATGTATATGCACTGTGCCAATTCCTTTGATGCCAGTCTACTCTCAAAAGGTCAAGGAAAAAGACAACCCGGCCGACTCTCAAAACAGACAGCTACAGAGAGCCTGCAAATGTCAAATAGTTCTAAGCTGCATTTTTGTGTATTTTTTATTGACAACAGCAACCCAAATTCTCTTTTTGCACCTTTGCAAGACTGTGTGATAAAATGCAACACATTTTTCATTTTTTTTTCAGGGCACCATGAAAACAAAGGCTATTATCATTGTTCTGGCATCGGGACCAAAGCAGGTGGCCTCACTAAACTCTAAATTACTTAAATTACTGTTTTTATCCATTTTTTTAAGTCAAGCAAAGTACATGATACTGTGTAAGCAGGACACAGCAGGCAGCCAGACATCAAGGTTCACTCAAGCAATGGTCTGCAAGGGCATGTATTCAATCACCCTGGTCCGATTGGTTGAACTAGTGTCTTTTTTCAGCCTACGTAACTATGATTATATAGTGACATTGTACTTCATTTCAAGCAGCCATCTTTCATTTAAGGCCAGTGTTCCTACCAGAATTCAGATGCCCCCAGGGCTTGAACTATACACTTTGGCCATGAGTGCTGCTAACAGACCCAGAGCAAAATGTACCACAAACAGCACTAGGTAGCGATGACTGAAGCAGAGGCAGCAGACAAGAGAGTACCCAGTAAACATAGCCAAGTATCAGGACAGGCAGCAGACAAGGAAGAAATGTAACAATGACGCAGATAATCTAGAAGCCTACTTGATCAGCTACGACATATTCTCACAAACACTGGGCACTGTGTGATGATATTTAAAATGGGTGCGACAGGAACAGAGAGCATCTACAGATAGCAGGGCAGAGTCTGTAAATGTGAGATCAAAGGTCCAAGCCTGAAGATTACCCTAGAGCAGCGAATTGATGATCAGGACCTTCTGTTCCCGAAGAGCAGGAAGAAAGGTGAAAGTATATCCTATCTGCATCCAGGGTATCTCATCCATCATAACTGCAGATAACCACTTGCTGTGCAGATCCATGCGAATAGCAATGGCTATTCTCAGCCTGCCATTATTCTGTACAGGCTGAGTTGCTGCAGCTGTTCACATGCACAAGTGATCCCAGCCACAAGTATACACTGATTTTTGCAGCTGGAGTCTACTGTGTGCAACTAATCAATCATGTGAAGGAGGCCTAGTCACACCCAGTGCACAACTCTTTTCTTTCAGTGGGCCATTACTCTAGTTACTGCTTATACACATTATTGATGCATCTAATGACATACACTGTGGGTTACTGGTTATTGCCATATAACATCTGATAGAAAAATCTTAAACATGAGAAATCGCATTAATTTGCATTAGAATCTCACTTGTCACAACAGAAATTGCACTGTGAAATCGTACCAGATTTGTACCGCATCATGAACCAAAACTCATTGATAGTTTGTGCAGAAGAACTTCCCATAGGTCTTTGAGAATATTGACCTGCAGTATAGAGCTGATCATTGTATAAATCTGTATCCTTAGGTGGCATGCCGGAGTAAAGTACCATCAGGAGAGAATGTTTTAGGAACTCTCCAATGCTTGTACATTTCAGGAGTTTTTGGGTGACAATAGCCAGATTTTTGTCCAGTCTCGGGGGGGGGGGTCGTCTCATTCCCAGCGGATATAGTAGAGGCAAGTTCTATCAAAGATGATGCCCAGAATAGATGAGTACTGTATATAAGGAATATTATTGCCCCTAGTTGCTGGATTAGTTCTACGAAAGGATTTAAAGGCCATGAGGGATGTAGAGGAATCATGGTTCTTCAGCAAGGTCTCCACAAAATGATGTATTTGTATGTAGAGGAAAAATTCCTTAGTTGAAGCTTGATGACATTCTCAAACAAGCGGACTCCCTGCTCCACAAAGTCAACCAAGGGTAAACCATCATGAAACCCCTGGGAGATCCACCATCTAAAGTTGTGTTCATTAATCATGCCGGGGGGAACTGGGTATAGAGGAGTGCGCTGTATGAAGGTACGCCACATTTAAGCAGTTAATTAAAGCTGACAGTTCAGAGTTAACGCCAACAAGTTTTAGGGGCCATGCCTCCCCCTTCATCAGTGAATAGGCTAAAACTAGAGGAGTGATGCAACTTTGTAATTTTGGAGCCTTTATAAAGGCTGGTTTAGAGTGGACAGTCCCAAAACATGTTGGCTTTACATGTTACCTGTGAACTGTCAATTCCAATTAACTGCTTAAATGTATCCTCAAGGGACCTTCATGCCGGGCGCACTTCTATATCCAGCTAAAAGTTAAGTGAAGCTGCAGTCTGGAACCTTAGCAGGACTAACCCACATAGCACCTTTATTAGTCTAGTGATGTCACTCACCGGGGGGGGGTTGAGTTAAAGTGGTGAAGAAAAGGCAGATGAGGCAAAATTAATCTCAGTGAATATTTGAACAAGTTTCAAACATTCAATGTGTGGGCTAGGAAAAGGTTAAGGGTCTTGGGACATAAGAAGGTGGTATCCATATAACAGAAAATAGTGAAATTGTAAAAAAATCAAATTTACCAAGAAAAGACTAGAATATTAGATCTATGTCTATAAATGTAATGCACTTGGACCAAAGGTGTGATTTGAGCCAATTTAGAATAATAGTGTATACTGGGTATGCTCAAGCTCTCACAGATTTGGGGTTTATACTTTTATTTTTCTCAGCCTGGTACATTTTAGAATATGAGCTTGCAGTAAGCGAAAAATATGGGAGGGAACCTTATTCGACAAAACATGAACAGGTAAAGAAATTTAGTACATCATGTTTACAGTATGTATATGGCCAAACCTTAAGGTACAACTAAAGGCAACATACACGTTTTAGTAAATCCTCATAAATACCTGAAAGTTACACACGGTAATAAACATAATAACTGAAATGATTATTTTCCTACCATATAGCTGCAATTGTGGGCTCTAATCCCCTCCACCAGTCTCCTTTGCTGTATACTACTAGTGATGGTGGGGGGA
The DNA here is from genome assembly GCA_018402905.1 of Glandirana rugosa. Classification (NCBI taxonomy): domain Eukaryota; kingdom Metazoa; phylum Chordata; class Amphibia; order Anura; family Ranidae; genus Glandirana; species Glandirana rugosa. Next base: position 167,059 of record BLSH010328943.1, read on the forward strand.
GTTCAACAGAGCTAGGATGTAATTTCCTTCCACTGTGCTAGACTATCTCTCATAAGAAACTACATTCTCCAGAGTCCTCTTGCCTTCTATCATGCTCAGTCTATTTCACATAACACACCCCCATCTGCCAAGCAATAGCTGGGTGTGTGCGATGTAAGACAGCACAAGTCAGTACAGGTTAGTTTGCACACAGATTTGTCTATTAATCTATGTCCTTCCCTCTACCTGTTCTCCTTTGGTAATTGGTAAACTGACAAAAGAAAAGACAAGCTAGGATCCGCCTGTATAGACCGAGCAGTGGGCGGGCAAATGCGTCTAGGTGGGAGTGGGTGGGGCCTCGTTCTGAACTTCTGTGTAGAATAAAAATGCCTGAACTTTCCGTGAACTTTAGGAGCACCTCCCCCAGTGATGTCAGGGATCTTCAGAGAGGCTGAACGCAGAAGGGGACAACAGGCAATGTTGTCTCATCAGTAAGGGAAGTGCATAGGAGAGCTTTCAGCTGCAGAGGACAAGGTAGATATCTCAAAATCCTTACTGTTTTTTACAAAACAACCAGTGAGATGTTTAACAGACTATATAGGTACATAACATTGTTTTTTTTTTCATTTTGACCATAGTTCTTCTTTAAGGCCCCTTTCACACTGCTGCGACATACAAGTTGAACAAATTTGACGCGATTTTGCGGGCTCGATTTTGACACAATTTCAGGGACTGCCTGTGTAAACTTGAGGTCTATGGACCTCAACCCACATCAAAGTCGGACCAAAGTAGTACAGGGACTACTTTAAAGTCAGTGCGACTTGAAGTTGCACAGATATAAATGGCTATCATTGGGAATCATGGGGTATGACTTGTCATGTGACTGATATCCAAAGTCGCAGGAAAAGTCGCACAAGTGTGAAAGGGGAATGAGATACAAGTGTGTTCCCCATGATGGTAACAGTAAGATTTTTAAGTAGGGGAGGAATATTGGCTTGATATAATGAGCCATAAGTGGATGTGAGTACAATACCCAGGTATAGAAGAGTGGAAAACCAGTTAAATGGAAACTGGGTATGGATAGACTGATGGGTTGGAGCTGAAAAAAAAAAAAAAAAAACGGAGCTCGACTTACCGGTAATTCCATTTCCAGTGGTCTTCCAGGACAGCCCTGAGAGATGGGGCTCCTCCCATTGCCACAGGAAACACATCGCCACACAGTTCAAAAACAGATCCCTCCAGCCCACGGTCAGTCATTTACCAAGAACTGAAGGAGAGAACTGAAAAATATAAGCAGAACAGGTAACATCATCATACACTTAGTCAAAAAAGGAAGGGTGGGATTGTGCTGTCCTGGAAGACCACTGGAAATGGAGTTACCGGTAAGTCTAACTCTGGTTTTCCCCAGTTGTCTTCCAGGACAGCCCCGAGAGGATCCCAAAGCACTCACCAGCCTGGGGGCGGGGGGGCTGGGTGGGCCAAAGCTTAGAGGACTTTCCTCCCAAATACCTGGTCCTGACTAGACATTAGATCCAACCGGTAGGGTCTTGCAAAGGTACTAAAGCTTGACCATGTGGCTGCTTTGCAGATCTGCTATGGGGAGACACCAGCCTTTTCTGCCGAGGAGGCCGCAATCGCTCTCGTGGAGTGTGCCTTAAATACCCTTTGGGGGCTCTTTTCCTAGAACGCTGTATCCTTCCCAGATGGCTTGTCGGATCAACCTGGCCAAGGTAGTTTGTGAGGCTTGTTGCCCCTTGCGGGTGCCTGAAAACAGTATAAATAGCGCATTTGTCTTCCTAAATGCACTTGTTGCTTCGAGATAGGACATAATGCAATGTCGAACGTCCAATCTGTGGAATCAACTCACCTTCTCATTGGCAGCGTTCTGAGAAAAAGTAGGGAGAATGATGTCCGGTGTCTAGTGGAATCTGGACGCCACATTTGGAATAAATGAGGAGTCAGTCTTTAGGACAACTCTGTCATCCAGAAGCTGTAGGAATGGCTCCTTGATGGAAAGTGCCTGAATCTTGCTAACTCTGCGTGCTGTTGTGATTGCTACCAGGAGTAGAGTTTTAAGCGTGAGGAACTTTACTGAAGCCTCTGTAATTGGTTCAAAAGGAGTCTCCAAAAATGCTTTAAGGACTACTGATAGTTTCCAGGTAGGTGTCCTGTACTCCTGCACCGGTCTATGTTTTTTGATCGATCTACAGAATCTTGAGATGAGGGGGTCATCCTGCAAATCGTCTTTCCAAATAAACACTCAAGGCTGCTATTTGTACCTCAATAGTGCCTAATGATAGTCCATGATCTATTCCTTCTTGGAGAAAATCCAGGATATTTGCTGTACTTTCTCTTGCATTATCCTTCTCTCTTAGCCATGAATTGAACTTTTTACAGACCTTCCCGTATATTGCCTGGGTGACCGGTTTTCGACTCTGGAGCAAAGTTTTAACTACTTTCTCTAAAAGTCCTTTCCACCTCAGGATCTCTTCGGAAGCCATGCTGAAAGCTTTAGCGTGGCAGATTGTGGATGCCATAGTGGCCCCTGAGAAAGAAGGTCCTGCCTGAGAGGTAGCCTCAATGGGGGCTAGTCTGTCAATCTGAGCAGGGTTGAGAACCATGACCTTTTGGGCCACTATGGTGTCACTAATATTAACTGAGTCTCTTCTTCCAAGACTTTCGCTAGGACCCTTGGAATAAGGTGAATGGGTGGAAAAGCATATGCGAGGTTGAACTTCCAGGGATTCTGAAGCACATCTATTGCTAGGGGGTGATCCCCCGGGTATAGCGAGAAAAAATCTCAAACTTTTGCATTCCTCCTGGATGCGATTATAGCAAATTTATAGCAGAGATAGAGCCGAGATTGATCTCTGCACATCTGAAGATTGAGTGGGCTATCAGCATCAAACTGGGGCTCCTGGTAACCCCCTGTTTGTTGACGTACGCCACTGCGGTAGTGTTGTCTGAGTGCATCTGTAGGTAATGCCTACAGTAGGTAATGCCTACTGTACCCAACAAAAAAAAGCCCTCTCAGGCGGCGCCAGTCGCGCCTACACTGCTTGTAATACTTTGCGGCCAAAGGCAGCATCCGCAGATGCTGTAACATCAAGTTTGTAAAACTTAGTAAACGTGTGCACTGAGGCCCAGGTAGCCGCTTTACACACCTGAGACACCGAGGCCTGGTGTCTAAACGCCCAGGAAGTACTAACTGCCCGTGTGGAATGAGCCGTGACTGGAAACGGGGGAACCTTGCCCCGAACCTCATATGCATGAGTCACGGTCTTCCTAATCCAACGAGAAATGGTAGCTGACGAGGCTGCCATGCCTTTGCGCGAACCTTCCGAACCTAGAAGCTTCAGAGGAGGAAAGAGCCGATACCGACCCCAGGGTGCTACCAGTGCGTCCGAGGCGACTGCCAATGGATCTCTTGTTCTGCACACAAAGGTCTGTACCTTGTGATTGAACCTGGAGGCCATGAGGTCCACCTCTGGCGTGCCCCACTTGAGGCAAATCTGGCGGAACACTTCTGGATGTAGGGACCATTCCCCTTGATCCAGAGTCCGGCGGCTGAGAAAGTCCGCCTGCCAGTTTTCCACGCCTGGAATGTAGATCGCGGAAAGAGCCGACACGTGAATTTCTGCCCACCGAAAGATCAGAGCCGCCTCTGCGGCTGCTGCCGAGCTTCTTGTCCCGCCCTGATGGTTCACATATGCCACAGCCGTGGCATTGTCCGACTGAACCCGGACAGGGAGCCCTCGCAGCCTTGCCGAACAACGGGACAGGCAAAGTCTGATCGCTCTCAGTTCCAGTACATTTATCAGAAGCCAAGCTTCCTGAACTGACCAATGACCCTGGGCAGAGAACTGACCCAGGACCCCTCCCCAGCCTGATAGGCTGGCATCCGTCGTTACTACCGACCAATTGAGGGGGAGAAAACATTTTCCCAACTTTAGGGCTGGAGCCCGAATCCACCAAATTAGGGATCCTCGGGACTGATGATCCAACCTGATCAGTCTGTCTAGGGATAGGGGAGTTTTGTCCCATTGCGTCAAAACCGCCTTCTGCAGGAGCCGAGTGTGACTCTGGGCGTAAGGTATCGCTTCGAAAGTCGACACCATGAGCCCCAACACTCGCATACAGAACCGTAAGGAGGACCACTGGCATGAAAACTGCGTTACCCTGTTTTGAGGGGATAGGGATCTGTCTGACTAGTCCAACCTAGTAGTCAGGGCTCCTAGGGATTAAACCACCTAAGCCCGAGGTCGGGATTTCAACCCTTTTACAAAAGAGGGGGAGTTAACCAGCCATCATT
>BLSH010328943.1:258992-282688 GCA_018402905.1 Glandirana rugosa
GTTTGCGGCCGGCCGAACGTGATGACGCGAACGAGCGTATAATGAGGAAGTAGCGTCACCTTTTGGGCTCCTTTCTAATTTCATGTTAGTTGAAAGTGGACTTGGCGCATGCGTGTTTAGCACAATACAACTTTGTTGAACACAGCTGCTCTACACACGACTCAACGGTCGTATGCGAGCTTGTTGACACGACCAAGTTTTCTAGTCTGCACATACAACTCCCACGAACGACCGTCGTACGTTCAACTGTTGAAAGCGCTGCCACAGACGATCGATTCTGCATGCAACGGTCGTGAGTACGACGTGTTGAACACGATCGTCGTCCCGTGTGTACGAGGCTTAAGAGACAGTATCTTGCGCAATATCATTCAGGTATTTTATTTATAATGGTATAATAAACACTCACGTTTTGGCAAGTAAAATGAAGCAGTCACTTTTCAAAAGGCAAAACGGGGGATTGTCAACTTCAATTTAAGGACTGTTTCATGTTGTTTTTTAATTTTCTTTAGTTTTCTTCACTCTTTTCTGGTTTGACACATCTTTATGCTCTTGGAAATATTTTTGCACATTAATCATATTTTTGCACATTAATCACTTTTTAGGCACTTTATGATTTTTAATTTGCACAACAGTATTTATTATCATTTATTTATGTAGTTTTAAAACATATGTTTTATTTATATATTTATATATGATGTATTTATACGTTTATTTAATCATTCACCTTGTGATTTACATGCATGTTATTTATATTTATAACACAAGGATTTATACACTTGAGATCTTTTTATTTTTATTTTTACTTTATAAGCAAACCATCCCCATGCATTATATACTACCGTAGGACAGCCAAAGTAAAGGTTTATGCCCCATCCCACGGACTTTTACCCCAATAGCCTTTACTTGTATTGTATACCAGCGTGCTGGAAATTCTATATCAAGGATAATTATTATTTTTTGTGGTTTTTATTTTTTTGGGGTTTTGTGTTTTTCAATTGAGCAGCGCCAGTTTCACCTCTAATTTACCAATATTATTCAAACGACACAATTGTGGAGTTTTCTGGTGACGGCAGCAGCTCATAAAGTAATTAATTTATCCGTTTGCGTGTAACACTTAAACATTTATATTAAACCCCCTCACTGACCCCTGCAGGTTAACCCCTTCCCTGCCAATGACATTTATACAGTAATCAGTGGATATTTACATCAATAAACGTCAAGTGCAATTTTCTTTGACCACAAATATGTAGAAGAATATCTAATCGGCCAAAACTGATGAATAAATTAGTAAAAAAATATTGCTTTTTTCAAAATTGTCGCTTTTTTTTTTTATAGCGGTGATCAGAAGTGACGCAGAGGTGATCAAATACCACCAAAAGAAAGCTCTATTTGTGGGGAAAAAAGGACACCAATTTTGTTTGGGTATAATGTCGCATGACTGCGCAATTGTCAGTTAAAGCGTTGCAGTGCCGAATCGCAAAAGGTGTTCTGGTCCTAAAGTGGGAAATCCTTCCGGGGCTGAAGTGGGTAAAGGAGAATTGTACAAAAATGATTGGTTACACCCACAAGTGCTTTATTACCACTACTATTCCTGGCTTTTGGAATTTACAAATGCTGCTATTTACTCACTATATAGCCATTTACTCAAGGCATGTGTACAGTTACATAGTTCCCAGATGTGTACGGGTTTATCATTTTTCTATTTTTAAGTTCTATTTTTGTATATTTAAAATTATGTTTAAATTAGTATGTAGCACCATGATCCTGCGAGATACGACATTTCGTTCTACCGTATGTCCTCACGTGTAGTAGAATGACAATGCTTGACTTGATTTAGAAATTGGATGAAAGGTTTAGCACTGGGAAATACTTTTTGATAGAGAACTAGTGCATTTTTTATAGAACTATATAGATCAGTACAAAAGAAGGGACAAATAAGGAGGAGAGAGGGACAGGGGGACTTCATTCCGAATGAGGTATAGTCCCTCGAAATCAGGGACAGTTGGGAGCTATGCTATAACAGCCACCTGCAATAACCGCAAGTAAAATCCAGAACGCTGGCTGTACCAAAGTTGATCGATAGATCAACTTTGGTACATTCAGCCTGCCCATACATTGTTCGAATCAACCATCAGCAGGAACTGGCTGAAATTTTGAACCATCTATGGCCGGCTTAACACGTTGGGCAGTGAGAAAATAAAAGGAAATAATTAAAAATCTAGTAGAGAAAAAAAAGCTACACCTCTCAGGTTACTACAAATGCCAACTGGTGAGTGGCTCTCCTGAACATTTCAAAGTACCTCAAACAGGAAAATTAAGAAATATTAATACCACTGTTATACAGCTTCATGCTAGTTCCCAAATGTGTCCTCCTTTTAGATCAACAGTTGTGACAATGGTTTGCTTATGTAGCTTTATTTTAGTGACTGCTGGCAAGCAACCGGACAGTGGGTAGCAATGACACATTTAAAGGGTATTACCATTTCAGTAATTGAGGCAGAACTTCCAAGAAACAGATGGGGCAGGAGTGACACTGCTGAGACAAGATGTGCTGCATGCCTCAGTGGTGCGTATCTGTCTAGCCTCAGTGCACAAGGTAATGGATACATTGTAAGTACAGAGCAGGGCACACAGACAGGGGGTATAGTTCGCTCTGTGTTGCTGCCAGCCTGTTTTATTCCAAGACTGTTCCACTTTCTGGCATGTCACATACTGTCATGCACAGGTTCAGCTTTCTAAAGGCAAATCAAATTTGCTCAAGTCTTATAAAATGCCTCTTACAGGAACAAAACCCATGGGTTAGTGACAAACCTGCCTGTTCTGAGACTCAAGTGCATCCACAGTACAGCTGGTGGAGGATTCCTCACCAGATGGGCATGTTTGCATTAAGCTCTAACACGCATAAAAAAAATTAGTCCAATTATATTATCTGTGAGTTTGTGAACTTGTGCTGCTGACACTGCACAAGCCATAATTTGTTAGGAAAAAGTTAAATAAAATTCCACAATTTTTTTTTTGGATGGAGCTTAGTTCTCCTGGGGAGTTCTTGTTGCCATCTGTGCTCTTTGTAGAAACCTTTATTAAGACTAGATTTAAAACAAAAATGTATGCATTGCACTAATGTTCTACTCCATTGACTTGGAAAGCAAGGTGCCATATAGCCTTTTTCAGTAGACTTTCCTCTGCTACAGACCTTTGCTACACCTTTTCTAAAAACTCTGTCTTCTGAGGTGAACTTAACCCTCTGGAAATGGAACCTGTATTTAACTCCAAGACACTTCCAGACCCCCATGGAATGTTCTATGCAAATGCAAACTTTCTGTAATTCAGTATTTGCACAGGTACACCCAAGCATATAATATGATGGTACTTTTTCCTGGTGATAGGTCACTCAGGCACCAAGCACTATCAAATGGCGGTGGGTTTAATCTACTCACCTCATACTGCAGAAACCAGGAGGTTTTAAATAGTCTAGCAGAGCTCTGTAGAGGAGAACAGCCTACTTAAAAAAGTTCCATCTGGCCTCTTCTGGCATCTACTGTCTAGGAAGAAGCTTAGCAACCTTGACAATGCAAATAACTTAAAGGCACTCATTCACTGGTCTCACCACAGTAATGAAAAGTGAACTATGGTTGCTATGAGTCACCATGCATTTCAGCTTTTTTAAAATAAGCCTAACAATGTACTTATGTTTTAGTACTAAGAAAAAATACTCACACGTTCTCCATCAGCTCCAGGCAGGCCAAATAATCCTGGAGGGCCAATATAGCCCTGCAAGGAAAGGAAAGAAATAAAAACATGAGAACCAACTCAAACCTCAACCTGTCCTACCCGCCTGGGGGCGTCAAGTTCTTGGTACAGCCAAGACTCCTCCAGCGCTGGTCTGAGGTTCTCCGTGATGAGATAAACCTTGAGGCAAGTGTATATGCCCATGGACTGCATGGTGCTGGCTTCCACGATGTAGTCCAAGGGCACATACCCTCACACCAGGGACCGTAGCATTCTATGCAGGAGGAAGGCAGGGTGTCACATCGGGGACGTTGGCATTCTACGCAGGTGGTGTGTAGCCCAGGAGGACAGGAACCTGCTGTAACAAATTCTAGTTAGGAGTTAGTAGCAATAATTCCTGAACAACATGGCTGGTTTACATAAACCAGAACAAAATAGCTGTGGTGGCCATGCAGCCAATCAGGTACTTGCTGACATCTTTTTTTTACAAAGAAATAAAAGCTATAGAAGCATTGTATTGGCTGCTTTTGGTAACAGCACAGTTTTGCTTTGCACTGGTATTTATAAACCAGACCCAATTTTCTGTTAAGCAAACAACAAGAATACAAATATTGAAAAAAGAACCAAGGATTTCAACTGTTCATTAATAACATTAATAACAAATGTATCTGTGCTACCACCCAGAAAAGCAGAATGAGCCCAGAAAAATCATATAATGGTGGCTAAACAATATCAGTCTACAGATATGAAAGTCGTCAGGTCCCTATGTTGCAGATTGATTGTGTGTTCGAATATTTAAAGGCAGTTTATGAGTTTTTGATGTTGCAGCCACTTTATCACGTAGAGAAAGCAAAGCTGGCCATGCAGTTTTGCAGCTCCCAATCCATCTACAGAAAAAAAGCTGGGAGTATCAGAAGATGAGATTAGAAGGCTACTGCGTTTAGTAATATGTTCCAGATCAAAGATTGAAAAGAAGCACAACGTTTCGTTTAACCTCTTTTAGACTTGGCATGAGTTAACAGAGGATGGCGTACTATAAAATGTACAAGGAAATCACACACTGGAACCAATTCATAGCCCACACTCCTTGACAAAGCATTGTCTCAGACGTCGTAATCTTGGTGCTTCTGTAACCCTTTTCTCCTACCTTTGAATCACGTCTCCCCTGTAAGAGCTCAATTATGCCACTGTCTTATATAGCCACTTCTGCACATAAATGACTAAAGATACTGTTCAAGAGCCACCGTGTATAATTCATCTTCTTTAGCACCCAGGTTCTTTAACAGAAAAGCAGCCAACTTGTTTCAGATGTTGTACAGAAATCCTCCATTATCAGAGCTTGGATTAAACCCAACATTCCATATTTCTGCTATGTGCCTGCTGTACCTTGCACTTGTATGAAAAAGTATGCGGTTCTCTTTGTATTGCTTCACAATTTTTATGTAGATTGTGAAAGATGATGTTACGCCGAGTAAATAGATACCCAACATGTTACAGTTTAAAATTACACACGCTCGTGGAATAGCAACAAACTACGGTACTTAAAAATCTCCATTGGTGATGCTTTAAAAAATATTAACGGTTACCAGTTTAGAGTTACAGAGAAGGTCTTTTGCTAGAATTCGTGCTCTAGCTTTGATGATCGCAGCGATACCTCACATGTGTGATTTGAACACTGTTTACATTTACGGGTGCAACTTGGGTATGTGTGGACGGGGGCGCTTTTTTTTTTTTTATTTATTTACTTTTTTTTTTTTACACTGATCACTTTTACTTGTGACAGTAATAGGTGGTGACAGGTACTCTCCTTGGAGGGATCTGGGGTCTAAAAATCCCTCCTTTGCACTTAAAAGTATTCAACTGCGTTTTGGAACACTAGGGATTTTTAAAATCAGTGTCATTGGCAGCCGGGTTACTACACCAGAGACCCGAGCATCGCCAATTCCAGATTTATACGGGACCCCGGCCAGCTGGCGGACATGCTGGCTTGTCGCCCGGGTCCCCCCCCCCCCATCCCCGGGAGAACACAGTGAGTCCGGGGGTCTGTGTTGATGGGGGAGTCGATTTTCTTTCCTGCAACCAATTTGCTCTATCTATAGCCGGTTTAAGAACAGCAATCCATTGTCCAAATTCCTCTGGCACAATTAATCCAAGCCCTGATAAGGGTTTCTGTACAACCCCTGAAACACACTGGTAGAAAATCAGAACCTTTTCATTGTAAAGAAATAAAGAAATTTAAAAAATTCTAGAAAATCCTTTGTGCCTCAGTGTGGTCTCTAAAAAATATGTAGATGCCCAAAAATCCCACTAATATCCTTTGACACGATGGGGTTGATTTACTAACACTGAAGAGTGCACAATCTGGTGCAGCTGTGAAGCATAGTAGCCAATCAGCTTCTACCTTCAGCTTGTTCAATTAAGCTTTGACAAAAAAAAATTGGCTTCTATGCAGAGCTGCACCAGATTTTCCACTCCCCGGTTTTAGTAAATCAACCCCAATGTATGCTGGAACAGAAGCAGTTCCCTAACTATATACAGCCACAATAATTTATCAAAGTGACATACAAGACTAATACTGAAAAAAAAAAAAAGTAGCGCAGCCTTTTTAAATGAGCTTCAAAAGACACCAAGCACAGATGATCCAAAAAAAAAAAAAATCCTAGACGTCTCATTTGCATATGGCTTCAAGATGTGTTCCTCGGTTAACATTCAGTAATGTAAACGGTTTCTGAACTTCTAGCCATGGACTGTGAGCACAATTGCTGCCCACAGATTACAGAGATGTGTTTACTCTGAATAAAGATATTGTAAGCAGCTGGGATCATGCAGCAAGACTGGGGAACCCTAATAGAAGATAAGGTATTAAACCAAATAAATGGAGAAGTCTAAGCTCATCTTAAATCATTCCCGTTCACAACTCTACTGCTTTTTATGATTATTATTATACAGTTATACATAATGTCAGTGTACTTCCATAAAACCACTGACTATTCTACATTTTAAAGCTAAGCTTCATACAAACGGTTAAACACACAGTTTACATAAATTTACAAGAGCTTTTTTACCTGCTAAAGGATTTGATTTAAATGGTATCCATTCCTGTGATTTACGCAGCCTCACCAGGTAGCGCAGCCAGGTTGCTGATCTAACTTATCTCTATTCCAGTTAAGAGAATACAGCTTTGTCATTATCCAGGACAGTTAAGGAGTAGTAGAACACTGATGAGCTAACCCCTCTGCTCACTTTGCTCTCTCAGCATGTTCCTTATCACAGTTGTTCTCCAGATTTGTCCCTAGTGCTGCCCCTCATGCCCTTTCACAATGGCAGAGTCTGGAGATCCCCTGCTGAGCAGGCAGATGACAGGTCTGTGTGCGCTCTGCTGATGCAGAACCGACACAGCTCGCTATAGCTGTTAGATGGAAATGGACCGCCTGTCCATTTCCATCCAACTTCCATCCGATCCAATCTGATAGACTAAACTCTGTTACTCATACTCTGTTTCTAAACAAAGGGCCAGTTTTTTGTCCTTCAGACTTTAGGGGGGCCAGACTGTGGCCAGTAAGAGTGGAAATGCTGCTGGCATCAGCGGGAGTAAACATTTGGTATTAGGAGGAGGAATTGTTGGTACCATTGGGAGGAATAGTGCCCCATCATTGGTGTCAATTGAAGAAATGGTGCCCCATTGCAACGGTCAGTTAGCAGAATAGTGTCTCATATCAGGAGGAGGAATAGAGCCCCAAGGGCACTGGATAAAGGCAAGTGAAGGGCCACATCCGTCTCCCGGGCCGCAGTTTGGCGACCACTGCGATAGGTGGATGGGGAATCCATCTTTTTTTAGTGGTTCAGATCGGATGTCGGCGGGTGTCAACAGACATGTCCGTTGATACCTGATGCTCCACAGAGGGCAAAGGATGGTCCAATTGGGTCCGCCTAAAAAAACTGACAGGCAGACTCCATCATTCCATCCATGTGAAAGATGTCTTAGTCTGAGAACTAATGTATAGGAGAATACAGACGTCTCGTACCAAGTCAAATTCAAGTTTTGAGCAGTTTACCATCATAAAAGGAGCTTGCAGACTGAGATGTTGCCATTTTTTTTCAAGAAATTTAAATTTGGGCAGCAGAGGCTCCGGATTTGACAGATTAATGGCATGGGGTGGAGGTTAGTGGTCAGGAGAATTCATGTACACCAAATCATCTCCTGCAGGAAATAAACCAGGAAGTGCAGAGTCCTAAACACTTTCAGGTTTGTTCAAACCACTGCAGCTTCAGAAGCATTTATGCAGGTGATCAGGAAATATGTCTCCAAACTCCACCTGCAGCATTCATGAGAACACATGAAAGACTCTTTAGACTGCTGATATCTAAAATAAGGTGAACCTACCCAAAAATTGTAAAGCAGCATTCTGAATGGTGACGTTTTCCCCACTATGAGTGTAAACATGACCTAATATGCCCACAAGGGCCCTAAAAAGCCATTAAAGCAGAATTTCTCTCTCTTAATCAACATTGACCATTTGTAATCCTTATGCTAGATTCTAGCAATAGTAAACAGATAGGAAAGTATATTATTTTTACTTGTTTTAAACTTTTTTTTTTACATTTCTCCAGTTACTTCCTGGCTTCCAGGCCTAGGCAAACGATGTCATGCATCCCAGGCGTTTTTAGAAGGGGAGGAGGGGATTTCTCAGCTAAACACACCCTCCTGTCTGCATGCTTGAGCTAAGGGCAGATGGACTCTATGAAGTAAATGGTACATGAATTATCTGCCCTTAATCAAGATGGCCATGCCAGAGATGCTAGGTGGTGTTTTTATCAAAGGGATTTCTCAGCAAAATAAAGCAAGGAGACATGGATGGATGGGTGAGTTTTCTTTGAATATTAAAATTGAAAATTTCGTTTGTGGTGTTGAGATGTGGTGTCGTTTTAAAGTGGTTCTAAAAGCTGAAGGTTTTACCTTCAGTGTGCAGCTTCCCCCCTCTGCCCCCCCCAATACTTACCCAAGTCCGATCTCGATCCAGCAATGTGCACCAGAGCCAAGGCTCTCCTAGGTCTCTCCCTCCTAATTGGCTGAGATGCAGGAGCCATTGGCTCCCACAACTGTAAATCACAGCAGGTGAGGAGGGAGCAGGGTGGAGTCGGCTCTCTGTGTCTTATGGACGCAGAGAGTCGGCTTGGGAGTGAGCATGCACAAGTGCTCCCATATCAAGCATAGGGGGGACTCGGCGGGGGGAAAGGCCCAATGTGCCGGCAGGGGAACCGAGAAGAGGAGGATCAGGGCTGCTCTGTGCAAAACCATTGCACAGCGCAGGTAAATATAACATGTTTGTTTTTTTTTAATTGGCTTTACACTTTAAACTCACTAAGAAAGTTGGCATGTCTTCCCTGCATAGCTTACCAACCATCCAATGTTTGCAAGCAGGTTCAGAGCAAAAATATGAGCTAGCAGAATCAGTAAAAGGGTTACACAGCCACAAACATTATTACATCTACTAAGTTAAATCAACCCATGGTTTATCAGAAAATTAGTGCTTTTCCTAGATTGTCTAGAACTCTATGCTTTCCAAATCTTCAAATACCTAGATAAATTGGTATCTAGGGCATTTGTATATGCTAGAGAAGTCAGAAACCAGTCAAAGCATTCCATACTTTGCCAGAACAGACCAAGCAGTAGCCACCTGGAGCACTAGTAGAATTACAAGCCCTAACCAATAAGCAAGCAATGAAATAATGGGACATGTTGAAAATCTAAAACAACCATTCACGAGTTGGCTAATACAAAGAATTTAGATTTCAGTACTACTAAAACTCTCATTGCAAAATATTTTCAGAACAAACATCACTTAGCAGAGTCAGTGGCTTGCCGCCAGTGATCTTTTTTAGATGTCTGTAAGCATAGCTCTCTTTTCTTCACCCACTAAAGGAGGCACTTTTCCACTGGCTTCAATTTTGAGATTATTTCTGATAATTATTTTGGTATTATAATTAAAATGATTTCTTTTAATTGAGCGCATTTTAGTGTTAAAATGATCTACCATGAGAGTCAAATACTCTAGGTATGTGATATTCATTATTCTATTATTATTGTTTCTATAGTGCACTGATATTGATAACGCACCATGAGCTTTAGATAGAATTTTTAACAGGGTCCCCCAAGACTTGAAAATTATTCTAGTTCTTCTGGGGTAAAAAAAAAAAAAAAAGAAAAAGATTGAGAAGTTGAGAAAGGCTGGATGAGTAAGACGCTGGGCTGGTAGGACAGAATGTAAATCCTTTTACAGGTAAAACAGCTCTTTCAAAATGTACTGTATTTGGTTGTTTTCTACAGTTCAGCGTATAATACAGTCATATTTGAAGTACAAAGGACATTTTTCCCAGATAAGATGCAATACAGTAATCAATACTCTCTGGTTGTCTGGTCGCCTTACCACTTTGCTCTTGCATACTATATTTTGACAACCATTTTATAATGTGATAAAACAAAAGCAGGAATTATTACAAACACTGCTGGTATAATTCTTGCTTTTCTTTTATTCATCACACAAGCAGAGCTGAGTTGAGTTATCTGCTCTGTAGGTCAAGACCTGAAACCGCGATTTGGGCTGCAACATCATTTCCTGTTCGGCACTGGGAATTCAGCTCTGCTTTTCTGTGCTGATAAAGTACAAAACAGGCTGAAAATAATTAATTTGTAAATTACGACAAAATCATTATGAACTACAAATACAGTTTAAATGAGCTCTAATTCATTCCACAAAACGATAAACGACAAATATGTTCAATCAAGCTGTACTCCTAATTTGATAGACATCAGTGGTGTACGTGACACTCAAGTGGGTATCTCAGAATCCTCTGGTTGTCTCTGCTACAAGAGAATACCTCACATATCGGGCTGTAAATTATAGGATGACACTAACCCGGCTTCCCTTTGGTCCTGGAACTCCTATTGGTCCCGGTAATCCCTGGAGACAAGACAGATAAGAAAAGGGATACATATTCAGAGCTGTCACATAGACACAACATGGTAAGAAAATATATACTTTGAGTGACAATAACATTTATGCAATTAATACAACAAATATATAAAACCTGTAGTTATTTTACACTTAAATGTACCTGTCCTTCATAAATGGAGACAGAAGACAGTTTGGAAGCCATGTAATAATTTAATACAGCACAGATTTTCAATTCACTAGATGCTGATGACGTACCTTTTGGAAAGCTAAAACTAAACTAACTAAAAGTGAATCTAAGCCCAAAGATAAAAATACATTTCTGCTTACCAGTCCTTAGATGAGGTGGCTAAATTTGTTTTCTTTTTCAGGCTAATAAAATTCTCTGAATGTACAGAACAATACTTGTTAATCCTGCCAAAAATCCAGTGTCCGTGTAACTTGTGCACTGAACTGAAAGCCCAAACAATGTTTTCCACCTATATTCTCTAAACTATAAAGCAGTGGCAGCCCGTAATGTAGGGTGCAGGGGTTTTTTTTTTTTAGAAGCACGTGATTAGAGCCAGAGACTCTAATAGGCTTTAAAATAGGAGGGACTCGGGGTGCAGAGCCCACCCAGTTGTCTGACAATAGTGAATATTTACTATCGCCTTCTTGATTCTCCCCTCGGCCAATCAGGAAACGGGTCCGTCACCCAATTGGCCAAAAGGAGAAGCGATCCTATTGGCTGCTGAGGAGGAGGAGGGTAGAGATGCAGGGGAAGCCTCTGTGAAGCACCAGGAGGAGGATACGCCTCCCCCCGGCACCCGGAGGAAGCGACGTCTGTGACCAATCAATCGGGGGGGGGTTGTGCTGTGCCTGTGACCCAACCAACCGACCCCCTCAAAAAATATACCACCACCAGCTGCCACTGCTATAAAGCAATTTCTTTTCCATCTAATATAGATCAGGAGAGGGGGAGGCATTTGTAGTCCAAATAAGAAGAGCAGCCCAGGGTAACAATGCTGCTTCTCCATAGATACAGTACAGTGAGTGAAGTGAGCGAGTGTTGCCACCAGGATCAACAGGTGAAAATATAGGGAAAAAAATTCCAAAAGAAAACTATTGCAGTCACCACATCTTTGGGATTGGTAAGCTGAAATATTTTACATTTTTGTTTTGCGTTTAAATATGCCTTAAGAATAACACCAGACAACTCTATAAAATGGAAATCTTGAAACTATAATAATGTCCATTAAACTATCCATTAATGTCGAACTCCAGCAATGTTTTGTAGTTTTGGACAAAATATCCTCTGACAGGTTTCTGTGTGTCCCAGTTTGAGAGATGTGGGGGAAGTGTGGGGACAATACGCAACTCACTGGAGCAGATCAATGGGGGAACTCTGACATCAGTTGTGGCAACAATAATCACAGTATTTATGCTCACTTTGGGGAGATATTCTTTCGTGTTTTGGCTGGAGTAATACTTCAACTATAACTAAAGGCAACACTTTTTTTAGTTATGGATAAAGTGGAGAGAAATTTGAACACCTGTCCGTTTTTATTGCGGTCTGTGTCCCTGTTAAGGAGATTCATCCTCTCTATTTGTCCTATTTACCATTAGCATTGGAAGTGAAAAAAAAAAAAAAAGAAGATCCCGAATTTTTGGTTGTCCCCAGAAAAGTAAAAGAGGGAAACCATTCTGAAGGGGACACTAGTTCTGGTAACCTGGGGATCCCCAAGGAATTCCTTTAACCACCTCGCATCCACGCCATAGCCGAATGATGGCTACAGCGCAGCTCTAAAATGCCGGGAGGACGTCTATAGACGTCCTCCCATTTGGCTCGTGCTGGGCGCGCTGCCGCGCGCGCACGTGCCTTTTGCACGCTGCGGGAGCGTGCCCGTGGGCCAGGCGGACCCGATGTCCGCCGGAGACCCGCAATCTCCTTACAGAGAGGAGGAACGGGGAACCGCCGAAGTAAACACAGCGGTTCCCCGTTCTATGAGGGGGGGGCATGCCAGATCTACTGATCCTTGTCACTGGGATCAGTTAGATCTGTCATGCCCCTGTCAACCCCGCCCCCCCACAGTTAGAACACACCCAGGGAACAAAGTTAACCCCTTCACTGCCCCCTGCAGGTTAACCCCTTCACTGCCAATGACATTTATATAGTAATCAGTGGATATTTACATTTCTGATCGATGTATAAATGTCATTGGTCCCAAAAAAGTGTCAAAAACGTCCGACATGTCCGCCCCGATATTGCACTACCGATAAAAATGGCAGATCGCCGCCATTACCAGTAAAAAAAATAAAAATAATAAAAACGCCATAAATCAATGTCCATAGTTTGTAGGCGCTATAACTTTTGCGCAACCCAATCAATAAACGCTGATTGCGATTTTTTTTTACCAAAAAATATGTAGAAGAATATATATTGGCCAAAACTGATGAATACATTTGTTTTTTTATTTTTTATTTTTGGATATTTATTATAGCAAAAAGTAAAAAAAAAAAAGTTTTGCCTATAGTTCTACTTTAATGAATAAGGTGAATCAGTTTTCACTTTGAATACCCAATTAGTTGCAAAGGGAAAAAAATGTATTGGACATCCCAATCCAAAAACATGGACAATGGAGTTGCCCTGCCCTCTAGAACATCCTCTCTTACGGAGTTTTACAGTAGATCAATATATCAAAAGACATTTTTAAGTAGAAGGAAAGGACCAGGTTTTTATTGCTGTCTTGCCCACTGGGAAAATTTACCAGTCCTGGCAACAACTGTCATCAGGACTAATAATCCAAAATTGTGGGTGGTCGCTGGAAAAGACTGGGAATAGGGGAAATCTTCCAAAGTCTAAGGAGATTTAATTTGTATTGGGGAGATTTCCTCTTATGTCAAGTTATGTTTCAGAGACAGGAAGTGAAGTAACCCCACCCCCCGCCAATGGGACACGAACAGGAAAAAAAATACCAGGGGCTGAAACCACCCCTACTATAAAAGGTTTTGGCTTTATTTTTACCTGAAGTAATCCCCTTGCAGCTATATTGAACAGGCTTCTCACATATGCATGAAGACAAGCTTGCAACCTCCTGGAAGATGACACTGTAAAATGCAACCTCCCTCTCATGGTCCCATGTGTGCTGGTAGATGACCGTGCTGGAACACTCTAGATTGTATTTTTACAGGCTCAGGGACATTCAGAACACTTTGATAGGGACAATCAATGCTTTCCCAGTATCACTTTAACACAAGACTGACTAATCCTAGTTATAGAGCTTCCAATATTGTTACCTCCAGTGTCTCTAAGTTATAGGTAAACTTGTCCTTAACTATATGCCATACACATTTTTTTTGAGAATTTGAAAATAGCAGACAAAATAATGGTGCCATGAGAATGACATTGTACAGTAACACAAGTAAGAAAAAATAAGGAAAAAGTTAAAGCATTAAAAAAAATACATAAAAAAAAAATAGCACTTATAATACTGCTAGAGAAGGGCAACTAGTGCCAACCTACAAGGCACCTTTCAATACCACAATACCCTATTCTGAACAGAGCGGTAGCAGAATGCTGACACTTGTAGTTCCTCAATGGAAAATTGCATTCTTTAAAACAAATACTATCAGCCAGGCCAAGACTGACGTATAAGACTTTGGCAAGTAGACAGTGTAAATGTAAGCTGGCTTGTCTGGGCTTCTGGTTATACAGACTGAACTTAAGATTTGCCAATCAGTTGGCTTTAGTTTGTCAGTAGTAGCAGTGAATACAACGATGCAGACCTGCTGTGCTCAGTATGGTACAGATAAATATTACAGCTGCTGAGCATATTTTATACAATATAATCTTTTAGTTTTCTTGTTGCAATATACACCAATGCCGACCCATATCCATAGCCAAAAGCGTCTACACGTGAGCAATAGAACTGGAGAACAGAGCAATGGAAGAAGGTGGCCTGGCCTGATGAATCACGTTTTCGTTTATATCATGTGGATGGCTGGATGCGTGTGGATTCCTTACCTGGGGAAGAGATGGCACCAGGATGCACTATGGGAAGAAGACAAGCCGGTGGAGGCAGTGTGATGCTTTGAACAATGTTCTGCTGGGAAACCTTGGATCTTGCCATTCATGTGAATGTTACTTGACACGTATAACCTAACTAAACATTGTTGCTGACCAAATGCACCCCTTTATTGAAATGGTATTACCTGGTGTTAGTGGCCTCTTTCAAAGGATACTGCGCTCTGCCACACTGCAAAAATGGTTCAAGAATGGTTTGAGGAACACAATGAGTTTGAGGTGTTGATTTCTCATTCAAATTCTCCAGATCGCAATCCAATCGAGCATCTGTGGGATGTTTTTGGATAAACAAGTCCCATCCATGGAGGTACCACCTCGCAACCTACAGGACTGCTACTGACAGCTTGGTGCCAGATACCACAGCATAGGCCTAGTGGTGTCTATGCCTCAATGGTTCAGGACTGTTTTGGTGGCAAAAGGGGAACATAAGCAATATAAGATGGGTATGGCTGATTGTGTATATCCCGATATTACAAGGCTTTACTTGCCATACCTGAATAAGCAGTAAACAGCTTTCTTCATACAGGGACAAACAGCTCCAGATGCATCAAATACACTGCTAACACCCCAAATGCTGGTCATACTTGATGGCAATTTTTAATTTTAACCACTTTCAATCAGTGGTTGAAATCACCAACAACAGTTATAAGTATAAAATCTAGACAAATTTCTATTAACCGTACAGGGGGTTATGGGCTCATCACTCTGGCAATGCTATGGGCATTTCGGATTATCTGGGGACACTGGGAGTTTCAACTATACTGTTCTAAATTATTGCCTCCCAGCATGTGCATGGCCAGCTTAAAGCTGAATTCCCCTTTTTAGAGATTTACAGCTCAGACACGCATTCCATACCCAATTTGAATCATCATCGGTAGCTTTTTATACCTCCACTCTCAAGATGGTGCTGAGAGATGAGTCTCTAGTTAAGCCCCTCTACAATATTTATAAGGCCATGCTCCCCTCTGCCCACTCAGGGCTTGAAAACCTTAGATCTAGATGGGCCTTAGAAATTAGAACACATATCAAAATGTGTAAACTGAGAAAATGTACCAATTTAAGAAAAAAATAGGGTCATTTTGAATTTGATAGCAGCAACACCTCTCACAAAAGTTGGGACACGCAACAATAAAGCTGGCAGAATAAGCGGTATTAAGAAGGAAGAGCTGGAAGAACATTTTGCAACCAATTAGGTTAATTGGCAACAGTTCAGTAACATGATTAGGTATAAAAAGAGTATCTTAGAGAGTCAGATTGTCTCAGAATTAAAGATGAGCATAGGTTCACTAATCTGTGAAAAGCTGCATCTAAAATTTGTCAAACTATTTCAGAATAATGTTCCTCAACATAAAATTGCAAAGACTTTAAAAGAGAAGTAAAGGGCTTTTTTTTTTTTTAGGATTCATACTTACATAGGTGGATGCAGCATTGGTCCGATGCTGTATCTGTCCCCCGGCGCCTCTGCACTGAGAACCGAGCAATTGAACACCGTCGATCACTCGGTTCTCACAGCTGCCCAAGCAGAGAGCTGCAGACTTTCAGTCACAGCTCTCTGCTCTGCCCCCTCCTGACTCACTGGAGTGCTGGGCTGTGAAGGGGGTGGCCGCCTCAGTCTCTCAGAGGCTTGCTGAGAGGCTGAGTCGGGTGTCAGTCCAGGCACATTGTCGTGATGACGCAGTGCCTGGATTGACTTCTGTGATGTCAGCTAAGAGTGGACTTCAGCCCGCTCTCTGCTGAAAGCAAGTCACAGGAGTGCAAAACGAATTGCTTTGGCTGGACTTCTCCTTTAAATAGATCATCTATAGTACAGACCATCTACAATCCATTTTATAATGCAAAAAATTCATAACATTAATAAGATTCAGTATGTCATCCAAAAAATCTCTGTGTGCAAGGGACAATACTAAAACACACTACTGAATACCTGTGATCTTCTTGCCTACAGACCGCAATGCATTAAATAGCATGATTCTGTGATGGACATCACTGCATGGGCTTAGGAATACTGGAATACTTCCAAAAATGATGGTTTGGGTATCCAAAAATGTAGATAAAAGCTTTATCATACAAAGAAGCCATATCCGAACACGATCCAGAAACACCACTGTGTTCTATGGGTCAAAGCTCATTTAAAATGGTCTGTTGCAAAGTGAAAAACTGTTCTATGGTCAGACAAATAAAAATTTGTTTTGGCAACCATGGGTGCTGCATCCTCCAGAACAAAGAGGAGAGGGACCTTCCGGTTTGTCATCAGCACTCCGTTCAAAAGCTTGCATCTCTGATGGTAGGGGAGTGCATTAGTGTGAATGGAATGGACAGCTTGCACATCTGAAAAGGCGCCATCAATGCTGCAAGATATATTCAGGTAGCATCCCATTCAGATGATATTTTTTTCAGGGAAGGCCTTGCATATTTCAGCAGGACAAAGTTAAACTGCATACTGCATCTATGGCAAGATGGCCTTGTAGTAAGAGAGTCCAGGTGCTTAACTGGGCTGTCTGAAATGTTTGGAGCATCTTGAAAAGAAAAATATGATAAAGACGACCCAGGACTGTTGAGCAGTTAGAATCCTATATCCGGCAAGAATGGGACAACATTCCCCTCCCAAAACTCCATCAACTGGTCTCAGTTTTCAGACCTTTACATATTGTTGTTAAAAGAAGAGGGGTGCTAAACTGTTGTAAATATGGCCCTGTCCCAATTTTTTTTGAGATGCGTTCTTACCATCAATTTCAAAATTACCTTTTTTTTCTTAAAATGGTACATTTCCTCCTTTTAACTTTTTGTTTTCTATTTTCTATTGTGAATACAATATGAGTTTATGAGATTTGCAAATCACTGCATTTTGTTTTATGTGGATTTTAGAGTGCCAACAGTTTTGGAATTAGGATTGTACCTGCTAAATGGATTTTCAGATCAAGCCTTGTGATCCTGGCAGCCCTGGGGCACAGCACAGCTAGGTCCACAACATCTACTGCAGCAACAGCACAGTTTGGTCACACGACCAGCCTGCTGACTGGACAATCAAGAAGCAGCAGAATACTGATGCATTCAGCACTCTACCTTCTCCTCCTATCATCACATGATTTTCCTCCACTGTTGGCCCTCACTCTCTCAGTCTGGGTGCTGTTTACTGGTAACAGGAGATTGATATCAAAATGGATTCAGGTACCAATGCTAGCTGAATTTAGAAATACATTCTATGACTTTTTTTTTAATGACTATATAACTACCTTAACGGGTGTTTTTACATCAGTTTGTAGTTCAGCTTTAGGGCTTTTCTTTATTTTCATGACTGGAGCTTGCAAATTGTCCAAAAGAAACATTTAGGGACTAAGATTCTATAAGGCTATATTTGCCATGCTAGTGCATCTCTACCACAATCCATCACAGTATTTGCAGACCAGATAGGCAGAAGACACTTGAAGCAAAGCCTGTGATAATGATTCAGTGATGACATTATCAACTGACTGCCACACCTGCTCTTCACGTACCAGGCTTAGGTCATCTGCAGACAGCGGTTTTAAGAAATGTGAGATTTTGTGCCAATTGTTAATTTTCCTAAAAATTAGTTTTTAGTAAAGCAAGCCTTGCAATGGGTCCATGTTGCCAAACCATCTCTGGAACGGCTATTTTTCACCATTTTTTCTTTAGCGTGAGGAATCTATACTTTTTTCTCCCGGTCTGATAGTCAAACAATATCTGCATTTGAAAGCTATTGATATGAAAAGAGGTTTTAGCATTTATGGAAGGATGACTTGTATAAAAGTCTGTATGGCTGAGAAGCCTTCCTTACTTGACTTCCACAAAATTTAGGAAGCCACATCTAAAGCAATACACTTAATACACAGTAAATTGCGGGAGACATATGTTTACGTGTTTTTATCAAAGAAGTGCCAAACAACCATGTTGAGAATCCAAATGATTTTGTTTTATGCCCAAATAGTAAAGAGATATCCATCCAACGGGCATCAAGGACCAGAGCATTCGCCTCTATCAGGACTTTAAAAATGTATGAAAATATCTAATGGACTAAAAACGCAACCAAAAATAGCCTATGTTCCTGTCTTGAGTAGCAGTGCAGTGTGATAATGACAGGAACACAAAAGGCATTGTGTATCCCAAACTACCAGATATGGATATTGCAAAATCATTTGGACTTTCATGGCAGCTGTTGTGGCACTTCTCTTGGCACAGATATAAAAGGATTTCACAAATAAAGTGGCCCCCATCTTTGAGGGCACCCATTGTTGTGCAGAAATGCCGAATTCAAGCCATTAGGCTCAACTAAAAACGTATTTCTCAATACTAAGGGATCAGTGTCCAGCACTTCGCTTCACGTTTTCAGCTGTAATGTTTAGTCATGATGTCTGTGTAGCCCAATAAACAGTTTTCAGCAGTTTATTGTTTTTCAAAGTTTCGCAAAATACCAAGTAATTTAAAACTGGTGGTCATCTTGGTTGAAATATCCCCTAACTTAGCCCCTCCCCAAACTGGTTAATCTCGATTTACCCCACTGAGGTAGTTGAAGCACCTTATGTTACATCATCTTAGTTTTACAGAGCCTCAATTTACATCTTGTATATTATGTGAGTTACTGGTCATTAATTCGGTGACACGGTTTTTGCAATCCGTTACCTAACTTCTCTACATCTGGTGATTGGAAAAAAAATGTACTTACTTATTGCTTTCTGTATTCTATCACATAAAAAAAAAAAAAAGAAAATTAACTTTTTGTTCTGAATAATATTCAGTCATATATATATAGTCAGGTGTGTTACTGCCACCTCTGTCTATGTATGAGAGCTTTCACCTCATGTCGTCTGCTGGTGACCGCAGAGAATAAAATCTCCAGCCAGACAGCAGCACACAATCGGACATTCTCAAGTTTATCCACTGTACTGTAAAAAATTCTATTGTGATGACGCCAATTCCGATGACACTTTCATAGAGGAATGCATTGAGGTTGGGTCGCTGCTTGTTTGCCTTGGATCGCAAGTGATGTCACATCCGAGTGTACTGGAACACATGCCGGGGCTTGGTAAGGGAAATGGCGGTGTATTTGAAAAATCTGGCGGAATTTGAGCACGTTGAATGTGCATACGAGCTGGTGCCGATCTGGGCACTGTCACGTAAGCACAATTAATTGTGGGATAAGTTTTTAATTATTTTTGATAAAAATGTGTTGCACGGTTAACCTGCCATCTTTTTTTTTTGGACATATACCAATCAATTGATGGGAGAATACGTTTGTTGGAGGAAGAAACAATTGCTACAGGAGAAGGATTGATTCTTACATCTGGTCTCACTGGTTAAACAATAAGGCTGTTATTGGTCCTGGTGGCCATAGCGTTTTGGTGGTGGAGTACTATGTCCTCACACATTCACAAGTTCTCAGGCACTTACTGACATGTATGGATGGTGTACTGAGCTATATGGGTGATGCACTGAATTTCCTGATATGTAAACAGATCATGCATTCTGTATGCAGGTCGACTAATCGACTGGCTGATTAATCGATTAGTTGTTTCGGCCCTGTTAGGGTCCTTTCCTGCTGGAAGGTGAACCTCCACCCAGTCTCAAGTCTTTTGCAGACTCTAACATGTTTTCTTCTAAGTTTGCCCTGTAATTTGCTCCATCCACCTTCCCATTAACTCTGACCAGCTTCCCTGTCCCTGCTAAAGAAAATCATCCCCACAACATGATGCTGCCACCACCACGCTTCACAATGGGGATGATGTGTTCAGGGTGATATGCAGTGTTAGTTTTCCACCACACAGCATTTTGATTTTAGGCCAAAAAGTTAAATTTTGGTCTCATCTGATCAGATCATTTTCTTCCACATGTTTGCTGTGTTCCCCACATGGCTCCTGGCAAATTGCAAATGGGACTTTTTATGGCTTTCTTTCAACGATGGCTTTCTTCTTGTGACTCTTCTATAGAGGCCAGATTTGTGGAGAGCACGACTAATAGTTGTCCTGTGGACAAATTCTCCCACCTGAGCTGTGGATCTCTGCATCTCCTCCAGCATTACCATGGGCCTCTTGGCTGCTTCTCTGATTAATGCTTTCCTTGCCCAGCCTGTCAGTTTAGGTTGACGGCCATGTCTTGGTAGATTTGCAGTTGTGCCATACTCTTTCCATTTTCTAATAATGGATTGAACAGTGCTCCGTGATGTTCAAAGCTTGGAATATAATTTTATAACTTAACCCTGCTTTAAACGTCTCCAAAATGTTATCCCAGACCTGTCTGGTGTGTTCATTTGCCTTCATGATACTGTTGGTTCACTAAGGTTCTCAAACAGACCTCTGAGGGCTTCACAGAACAGCTGTATTTATACTGACAATGAATTACACCCAGGTGGGCTATTTACTAATTAGGTGACTCCTGAACGCAATTGGTTCCACTAGATTTTAGTTAGGGGTATCAGAATAAAGGCAGCCGAATACAAATGCACCCCATACTTCAGATATTTATATGTAAAAAGTTTGGAAAACCATTTATCATTTTCCTTCCACTCCACAATTATCTGCCACTTTAAGTTGGTCTATGGTCTATCACATAAAATCCCAATAAAAATACATTTACGTTTTTGGTTGTAACATGACAAAATGTGGAAAATTTCAAGGGGTATGAACACTGTATCATGTTCCATAGAAAATGTAAACATTTTATATAAGGTTTAGGAATTAAATCTGTATCTATTGAGCAGCAAGTACATTTTGAACCTTTAACACTGGCCCTTGTGGATAGATCAAGATTATAAGGCTGCTTTCACACTGGTCAGTTTATCTTCTGTTTTGTGTTGCAAAAAGTGCAAGAAAAATGCATGACCATTAAATCCTATGGAACTCTTCCCACCTGTCAGTTGCGGGACAGTTTTTAGTTACATGTTCATGTTTCACAGGTGCATGCTGAGGTCAGGCAAGCAAAAAATGCACCAGAAAGGTGATAAAACTGAATATGCATTTCTACTGCGTTTTTTCAATGGAGCAGTGTGAAAGCAGCCAAAAAATAATTTCATTTCTTTGTTTTACATCAGAACATAGTAATGCTTTAAATACCTGGCAAGATAGAATAGAAACATCAAATTTTGAGGTTGAAGAAATATCCATGTTTAGAGGAAAACTGCTGGCGCAAGTTGTCAAAGGCACACCCAATAAAAAGCCTTGTACAAGTTGAACTATGACAATCTATGTGGTGGTAGTACTTAAAATGCAACTTGTGTACTATTCATGTAGCATGCTTATAGGGAAAAGAGAGAATATTGCTGAACTAGGTGACAAAACAGCTGCAAGGATGGTGGTCAGATCAGAATGCCTTTAAATAAGACTCTCTGCTTGCTGTATCATAAATCCAGGAGATTGGCTGTAGCATATTTATAAATTGTCGATAGTTTGATTTGTTTTCTTGTTAAAGAAGCTATGGCAGGCAGTTAGGTCCTTATAGAAAATTACTTCTTATGTGGATCAAAAATAGGTGATCTGGCTGCTATAGGAGGGCCAAGCTAGCTGTCAATTAAAGATTTTTTCTTCAACTCTGACACCTTTGTTTTTCTATTATTAGCAAAGAATGACTTTACAGCCTGACACCCAGAGGTCAATTCACTAACATGTATTTATGAATTTATATCAGGGGACACTTTTTTTTATTTTTTAATAATAATCATCATCATCATCATCATCATCATCATCATCATCATCATCATCATCATCATCATCATCATCATCATCATCATCATCATCATCATCATCATCATCATCATCATCATCATCATCAAAAACAGTTTCTGGGTTTTTATTACTTTGTGACACTTTTATGGTGAATGGGGGTAGAGGTACTATGTATCCCATTACTCATTCACATTGGGGGGCAGGATCTGTGGGCAATCTTGTTAAAGCAGGCTTCCAGATTCGGATAAGCCCCTTTCCCGCAGACCGCCACAATCAAGCCAAGGTTGTGGGGATGAGTCCCTTGTCCTTACCCCATACACATTCACAAAGGGGAGGGTGGGCGGGATCTGGGGGAGCCAAGATTCTGATAATCCCCCTGCCCACATACCGCCACAGTCACAGCCCAGGGTTGTGGGGAAGAGACCCTTGTCCCCATTAACATGGGGACAAGGTGCTTTAGGGTCTAGTATGGAACCCCACGCAATTTTTTTTACATTCAGCTGACAGCTGATGAGTCGTGCATTGTTAAGGACACGGTGGCAGGCTGCTGGCCCGTTCCTTAGCAACCAGCTCAATGCAGTAAATTACCGCATTAAATAATCAGTAATCACCACTAAATCAAATACCGCATTCAGTATTTAACGCAAAATTCTTAATGAATTGAACACTTGCATAATTGTTACCGCATGCAGTATTTTACTGCATTTTATTAGCCATTATTTAACTTCTAGCGAATTGACCCCTCAGCCTGAAATGTTTGCTCTGACGGAGAGAATACAATTAACTGTTTACTAAACTAGGCTTATAGTAGGAGTTCCCAGAACTCCAACTTGCTTCCCAAAATAAAATGCCTGATAACTTAGCAATGTACTGAGAGCTATAATGGTTTGCAAAGAGGGGTGGGTGGGTATGTGTGTGGGGAAGGGAGTTGCCATGAAAATATGAGTACCCTTACAGAAAGCTTTGGCTGAAGTTGGGTACCGTGACAATCATCGGCAAAATCTGATTTCAACCGTATTTCTTCTTAAGAACGGATTCACTTTTGGAAAGACACAAAAAAAAGACTGTCTCGACAGAACAGAAATTCATATTGGAAAATCGTGACATAATAGGTACAGACTTCGATGTTCCCGACGAATATACATTTAACCTGTTAGAGGACTTATAGGTCGGTTTTATTAAACCAGAGACGGTAGGGACGGGGTTTCGGGTTGAAGTCGGTTTCGAAAGACATTCCCATGAGTATAAAAGTACCGTTGAGGGAAGGGGTGTGTGTAT